>JAVIWB010001786.1:0-26549 GCA_031893035.1 Dermolepida albohirtum | reverse complement strand
ATCATCATTCCTTTCTTCTTCATATTCTGTATTATCTTCCATATCAATAATGCTTTATACCTATACTAAGTTCCAGAACATCACCATCATCATCACTATCCTCTATTCCAATCATTTCTAAAGCGTAAATTCTATCTAATAATTCGAAATTATGTTCCTTTCTTAATACAACACCCATTTTCACTTATATCACTAACTTAAACTGTTATAGAAATAAAACCAGCACCGGTTTATAAACTTCTTATCGAAAAGCGACTACCTTAATTTAGACATAGAAACGACCTTGACTTTGAAGTGACCTTGACATTGAAACGACCGTGACTTTGAAGTGACCTTGACATTGGAACGACTTCGACGTTGAAGTGACCTTGATATTGAAACGACCGTGACTTTGAAGTGACCTTGACATTGAAGTGACCTTGACATTGAAGTGACCTTGACATTGAAGTGACCTTGACATTGAAGTGACCGTGACATTGAAGTGACCTTGACATTGATGTGACCTTGACATTGAAACGACCGTGACTTTGAAGTGACCTTGACATTGAAACGACCGTGACTTTGAAGTGACCTTGACATTAGAACGACCTCGACATTGAAATGACCTCGACATTGAAACCTCCTCGGGCTCAGCCGATTCTAGAACCTCCTCGTTGACCTTGACCGTTCCAACATGCATTGTGGTCAAGGTCAATGAGAAGGTTCGAGAATCGGCTGAGTCCCTCTACTCATGCCGGTTACAAGTCGCGCCTATTCTCGGGTCAGGGGTGCCGCAGGGCTCCAATTTGGGTCCTTTATTATTTCTGCTTTTAATTAACGATTTGCTTGAGACAGTGGTTTGCAATAGGTGCATTTTTGCGGATGACTTGAAAATTTTCGGAGGTGTAGATGATGTGGATGGCTGTAACCGCTTGCAGTTGTAGTTGGATGGGATTGCTGATTGGTGTGCGATGAATAATTTGCAGATGAGTGTGGATAAATGCAGAGTTATAACATATACGAGGAGGGTTAACACAGTAATCTATAATTATACACTTAATGGTCTTTCTCTTGTTAGATGCACTGAAATAAAAGATTGGGTGTTTACTTTAATTCCAAGCTTACCTTTGTTAAGCACATCAATCACATAACCGCGGCGGCACTGAGGGTGCTGGGTTTCGTGATAAGGAATTCTCATTGTTTTCATATTTCTACGATTAAGCAGCTGTACATGACGTATGTAGGTTCAAGGCTGGAGTATGCATCTTTAGTCTGGCATCCTTATTATGGGATTCACAAATTGTCACTTGCAAGAGTTCAGAGAAGGTTTTCAAGGTTTTTGTGTTTTAGGGGGGGGGGGTCCTCCGCGTGGAGTCGAGAACTCTTTTCTTCTAAATAAGTTTGAAATAGAGTCCTTGGAAGTCAGACGTCAACTAAACAGTATAAAGTTTGTATTTAACTTGGTTAGAGGAAATATAGATTGTGCTCATTTGTTGTCTCAGCTTAATTTAAAGGTACCGCCAGTGTCGGCTAGACATAGCCATTGCTTTTATATCGAAACATTTAGTACCAATATTAGTTTGAATTCCCCATTAGCAGTTGCATATCGGGCCTTCAACGGTTTGTCGAACCATTGCAATATGAATTTTGATCCCTTGGTGCGAATACTGGCTGTCGCTAGGGCGCGTTTGTCTTAATTTTCTTAATTATGGGTGTGTGTGTATGACTATATTTGTATTCATTTATATCTTTATTTTCATTTTTCTTTTTTTTTAATGCACTGTGAACATTAATTAGGTTCCTATTGTTTGATTATCTGATGATTTATATTTTTTTGTCCTGTTATGGGATTGTAACAATCTGTTGGACAATAAAGATTTATTATTATTAAAATAATACAATCGTGCAATTAATCAAAACAGCGGAATTTCTAAATCCCTTTTTTCCTAACATTGGCTACTTTCTATTTGTTTCGCAGAATTCTGATTTTTTGGTTTTTTTAGATGTTCGTTATCCATCA
Organism: Dermolepida albohirtum; assembly: GCA_031893035.1. Classification (NCBI taxonomy): domain Eukaryota; kingdom Metazoa; phylum Arthropoda; class Insecta; order Coleoptera; family Scarabaeidae; genus Dermolepida; species Dermolepida albohirtum. The sequence continues at coordinate 24,550 of JAVIWB010001786.1, read as the reverse complement.
TCTTAATGAAAACTGAACGTTTATTTATTTGTATCATTTTCTCAGGAACACAAAGAGGTCTTGCTTAAAAACTTATTCCGACGTGAATCTCATAAGTTCTACGATTTACAACATAATTTATTCCTACATAGGTATTCTCTACATGAGTTTCATGTGGCTATCCTCGTCTCATATTAGTTTAACGATAATCTTATCCGGCTGGTCAAATTAAAAAAATACTACGTTAGCAATTAAAAAACTCATGGATTTACAAATTATTGTTCGTAAGATTATAAATTGATAAAATAGGAAACTGGTGATGTCTATAATTTCTATTTAGTTAAACTTGAAAATAATATTTCATATAATACATTAATTCGAAAAATGGAAAATTTAGAATTATTGGTAATTTTTATTCCTGGAGAAATTGTGGACATATTTTATACTGCTTTCTTTGATGCGTATCATCCGAGTGTAATGGTTGGTGACTCAACCATGCCACCTTCTGGTGCTCGTATTCTAATTATTTTCTGTTAAAAAAGGAGGTATATCCTTTTTCAACAGAGGAAATGCTTAGTGCAATAGATTATTTAAAATCAAACTTTTGCTGTAGACATAACAGCATTACCAGTTTTTCGCGCGCAACTACGCTGCTTGGCTATGTGAACCATTAACGACATTCTTCAATATGGCTTCTTTGGCCTCCTGGATATTTGCAATTCGTGTTTGAGCAATTACTGTATTCTACTCTCGCTAACTTAGTTATATATATATGTCGACTGCTTCAGTTTTGCTTCAGTTTTCGCAAAAGCCTTCAATTTTCTTCCCGAAATGAATTCTCTTGAATTTTCGATTTTCATAGTTAAATTAATTGAACACTATCTATAAAAAATAAAACTTTCTATATTTCTTATAAAGATTTCGATCCTAGTTTTTTATTGCTTCATCGGGTGTTCCGCAGAGATCAAGTTTTGGCCTGTATTTATATCGACGATGTCTCGTCTGCTATCGAATGTAAAGTTTTAGCATATGCTGATGATCTAAAAATATTTTTCCAATTCTAATACTCTACTAATAATTATTCAGTCCACATCCATTTCACATGCAATTCAGCTTTGCGTACTCTTAGTTTTGTTATTCGTTCTTGGAGACGATTCTCAAATCCTTATACTTTAAGACTGCTGTTCTACGCCTTCGTACGTTCCAAATTTGAATACACTATCATTATTAGGCATTCTCGTGTAATTGCATCGGGAATTTAAAAGAGTACAGACGAAATTTTTTAAATATCTTGTGCTGAAAGACAATGATGAATATTCTCCTCGTGATGTAAACTACATAAGTTTACTCCATGCAAATGCGAAATCAAAATTATTATTATTATTATTAAATAGCGTTTAAAAGACGTATTTTTAGAATCTTGACTATATGACGTTCATATCCTAGTTTATTCAGTCTCATTTTCTCTTGAAGGTATTCTTCGTCTTCTTCGTCAAATTCTGCCTGTATTTCTTTTTTGCATTAGCAATTTTTTAATATGTAAAGTAACGTTTGTATAATTATCTTTACTAATCTGAGTATTCGTTACTTTCCAAGCAGCTTCTTGTAGTACTTTTGTGAGATACACTACAGCGCCATCACAGCGTTATCATCTGCTTATTGGTCTTCTTAACGTAAGTTTAGTTTCGGTAATAATTTCTTGTGAATTAAACTATTTTTGTTGTCTAATATACATATATGTAGTTTTAGTATAACATTCTCTTGCAAGTTAAAAAGAGGTGACCAATTTGCAAACGTTTTAAACGTTGTTTATTGCAATTGATATCAAATCTATAATTGTGATTTTTTTTAACAGACACCGTATATGTATATGTAATTACGCAAATTAGTTTAATTAGTGTAAGTGTATTATGATGTCCGATTAATATGCATGCGAGACTAATAAAAACATATTTCATTTTCCTTCAAAGTATAATGTATTCGGAGAAAAAATAAACTTAAAAATTTTAAAGGGGTTCATTACAGTGCTTCAGCACTGCGGATTCTTAATCAGTTGATACAAAAAACACTCTGGAGGTAATGATGCAAAGTTTATTGAAATAATACTAATTCAGTTTATATATAAAAAAAGCTAGTTCAATGTGACATAAACCCGGATAAGTAGAACAAAATGAGTAAGCGATATTACTTCTCGCTGTTATAGTAAAATAACTTGTGTATACAACGAATCGTTCCCCCTATATATATATAGTTCATAATGCTATACAGGTGCACGTAGTGCTACTTAAATTTTACCGGTACACTGATGTTTAGCGTTAAAAGTTACTGTTCCTATAATTGTAAAAAGTAAAATAAAATAAGTATATACTAATCTCTTGAATCTAATACACATGTGACGAGGTGTGAGAAACAAAACCGAACTCGAATGTCTGGACTGCGACGGACTTATATGAAAAAAATCGGTCTGACCTGGTTATTGTTCTTCCCCACTGGAATTCCAACGCCGGCCAGGGAATCGCCATCCACAAAAAAATGAAATTTACGCCTATAAGGCCCCACGCAAAGGGAGCGGTAAAAAGAAAGAACCCTAAAAGAACATAATTCCATCAAAACAAGTATTTCAAGAGGCGCTAATGAAACATATACCTGAAGTTGATGGGCGGTTCTAATGTCTAATTCGAGTTCGGAAGACTGCGTTATTTTTTTTCTAAATAATAACTATATAATGTGTGCGATAAACTCTATATAATATCTAAGCAATATCCATATATTCCTCTAATAAGGAGCCCATATATTCCTCTAATAAGGAGCCCATATACGGGGGAAGATAAGTGATCGCTCGCTCGAACGTCTAATTCTTAAATGAAACCCATGGCACACAGTTAACGCCAAATGCACCCCTAAGGGAAAAAGGGCGTATGGAAGAAAACGTGGTAGAAAGTTCCAATTCTCACGTAAGCCCAGAATAATTACGCGCACCCGCAGCTCATCTATCGGTGCAGCGAGTGTGAGGCTGACATTGAATGACTCATCATGTTGTGTCTACAGACCTAATAATAATTCCAAAAATGATAGGATTCGCTTTATGCGGCTTGCATAAAAGACTATTGAACCGAATATGCAATTAAAATAAAACTACGTTTAACTATGTGCAACATTGGCTCGGGAATAAGAACATACGAACGCTACATTAAATGAAACTAAATCAAAATAAAATGTTAAACGATATTTGAGCATATATAATAATCAAATACAAAGACTATACAGTGTTTCAGATAATGAAATAAAGCATGCTGAAGATGTAAAGCGATCCGTAACAAGTTCCAAGTGATCAAGAAAACGGCATTGTTCTGCAGAAAATGTTAATAAACATTCAACAAGAATCGAAGAAGGAAAATATGCTATCGAAAGAGCGAAGTTATATTACACATCAATAAATATTATTACAATATTATTAATAACATTGATCATATGAATGTCTGCATATGTGTGGTAATTGTCCATTATAAACAACTTAAGAATATTAAAATTCAGAATAACGATCCCATAGGAACTATTGCATCATCACTTTATGCAAGTGTTCATATCACTTCATCAAGTTGATTTTATAAAAGAAAAACAACTTATTCACCATACTATAACCTTCAAATCCAATATAAATTCAGGATCATAGTTCTGAAGCACTACTAAGAAACAAATTGTGGCCTTCAAAGAAGCAATTATAATATACTTTGAATGACACAAAGTATATTGCGTATTAGCCAATATTCGCCATATTTATCTAATCCTTTAAAAAACAATTGGATTGGGTCAAGCACCGCAAATTTGCCCATTTTTTAGATTTTGCATTTAGACATTTTATTCCCACTGATGTACCTTTCAAATTGAATTTCAGAAGTCATCACAAAAAGGATGTCAGAATTAGAATATAACATTGTTTTCCTAGAAGATAATTACGAGAACAAAAGCCAGAATATACAATGTGAACAGCAGACCGTATTATAATCTACGAAACAAGACAATAAAAATTGATGACAAAAACTATAGGAGAAAAAGTAGCTGAGGTGATACGGGATGAGCAGGAAATGTCGAAGTCATTAACTATGAGAATTCAAAAGAGGCGAAGAAAAATGGAGAAAAAATAATTAGTGACTTTGCGTTAGCCGACGCCGACTGAAACAAACCTTCTACTTAAAGAAAGGGCGAATAAAGTAATTTTTTCTCGAACAAAACTACTGAAGTATTGCTAAGTTACCTAATCTTCTTAATTTAAAAAAAGTACAATATTTAATTAAATAAATATATATACGGAAATTATTTAAGTTTTGATGTTGGGCCTAAACATAGTAGGATAATTTCTCCTTTGAAAATATTGATAAGTTCGAAACACAATGCATTTCCAGTAACTTATCTGATGGGAATAAAAATTGTAAGTGGTAAAAACGAATGATGTAATGATTAATTAAAAATCGTGTTTAGTATACTCTCAAGTTGGCATCGCTCGGTATGCTGATCCAGTCCACGAATAAGAAGTGGTCTGCTACTTGCTCCAAATTCATTCTCATTGACTTTAAAACCAATAGTACATGTATATTTACCAACCTGCATCTCTTCCTTACAAAATAAATGTTCAAGGTCTAACACTTAACGCAATAAAGACCCAATAAAGAAAACACAAAAATTTTGGAAAGAAATACATTTATTTTTCAACATAATCTCCTTTCAGCGCTATACACTTTCCCCTGCGATGTTCTATAAGCTCGATACCCTTTTTATAGTAAGAACTGTCTTGTTCCTCAAAATAGCCATTAACTGCCGACATCACTTCTTCATCGTTGGAAAATCTTTGACCATTTTTTCAAGTTTGAGAACAGAAAATAATCCGAGGGGGCTAAATCTAGCGAATAGGATGCATGAGGTAGCAATTCAAAATTTAATTAATTAATTTTGGTCATTGCAATAACGGATTTGTGAGCTGGTGCATTGTCTTGATGAAACAACATTTTCTTCTTAGCCAAATGAGGCCGTTTTTGCTTGATTTCTTTGTTCGAACGTTGCAGTAAGTTCGCATAATACTCGCCGTTGATAGTTTTTCCTTTTTCAAGATAATTAATGGAAATTATTCTACGCGCAACCCAAAAAAACCGATACCATGACTTTGCCTCCAGATGAAACGGTCTTCTCTTTTTTTTGAGCCGGTTCTCCCTTTTGTGTCCATTGTTTTGATTGTTCTTTTGTCTCAGGTGTGAAGTGATGGACTCATGCTTCATCCATGCTAATAAAACGGCGCAAAAATTCTGCTTTATTGCTGTGAAACTTCGCTAAACACTCAATTGAAACATCTTCACGACACTGTTTTTGCTCGAGTGTAAGCAAACGGGGCACCCATCTTGCACACAGCTTTCTCATATCCAAATTTTCAGATAATATGCGATGTACCGCACTTTTTGAAATGCCTACCATATCTACTAGCTCGCGCAGTTTCAGTCGACGATCATCCAATACTGCTTTGTGGATTTTCTTCACCATTTCTGGAGTCGTCATCTCATTTGGTCGACTACTGTGATGCTCGTCTTGGTAGCTCGTACAGCCTCGTTTAACCTCTGCTACCCAATATTTCACTGTTGTAAATGAAGGAGCAGACTCACCTAGAGTAGAATCCAGTTCAGCTTTTATATCGGTTGGGTTGAGGCGTTTCAAATAAAAGTATTGTATCACGTAACGATGACCAATTTTATCTATTTTTACAAATTCACTGAAAACGTTTATTATTTATGGCTGCCAAACAAATACTAAATAACTTGGCGTCTTGAAACTTGAAACATATGCTTTATAGACTTCTAATGCAGTGATACTTTTCAAACAACTACCGCCATCTCTAGGTCAGGCTGGGTACTTATGGGACCACTCTCGTATATTATTTACATACTAATAGTACTACAAATCTGATTTTTTTATTCCAACTTGTATATCCAAATTAGACAGATAATATATATCCAAAAATTCATTAAATATGCAATATATAAGTGTTTTGGTGGTTTCATGACAAATTTTTGAATGGAGGAACTCAAGTCCTTTATACAATGCTATAAAAGTTTATTACTTTACACATGAAAATAAAATTCCATTGAAGTTGAAAGAATTGAATTAACTGTTTTCTAAAAATAAATGCTTTCTTTCTGTTATATGTTTTCAATGCATAAAATTTCTGTTCATCTTTTATGATGTTTACTAATGACGCTCTCAGGAGATGAAATTCAACTAACCGTTTTCAAACTATAAGTAAGGAAGCACGTGCTCGGGAGCATGAGAGGAATAGTGTTATTTTTAATAGATACCAAAATTTGTTTACTCTTTTATTTTCGATCTTTAAAATTTTGTAAGTAGATCTCTAAATTTAACTCTTCCTCGGGATGTATTACCTTTCTGACCTAAAAACATTTGCAAAAAGTCATAATTAATTGGAATTCATTGCAAAATCATTAATAATGGTTACGACTCTTTCATTGGAAATGTGCCCGTTTCATCCATTAATATTTAAAATCACTTCGTATTATGTCATGGTTGGTAAAAGAAAAATTTAAAGTATTACTATAAATATTTTTAAATTTCAACACGGTTTTTAACTTTATCATAAATCAATTTATAGCTTGTATATTTAATATAAAATGTATATAAACTAGAAATACACATTTGAATGCAGTGCATAAATTTCTATAAAAGTGTTCTCTTTGATGGGAAAATATTTTTCTATCGCTAATATTTTAAGTGTTGTTATTTTACATATATACAAGTATTCTAGTTATGTTTTATACATAAGTTGTATTAAATTATATGCACGAGTCTGCATTTAAAGTACTTTGCTACGTAGTTGTATATCGTCATTTCTACAGAAGATTCTTGGTCGGCAATTAATCCATAATTTAATACAGTTTCAGTGAATTAAAGAGTCAAATGAAAAAAATTTTTCTGTTAATTTTCGATACATTTCTCTTAAATAAAAGTGTTACTTGTATTAAGCATGGCATTTTCCTAACTTTTATCGACCATTTACTTTTGCAAGTGATTGAATATAGGAAACACGTTCTTTTAATCCAATCAATAAGCAATGATTTACTAAAACAAACATTGTATCCGTTTCTTATAAATTTAGAAAAGTCAACGAATTGAAAAAATATTGTGGTGTCTAATTACAATCATTTGCTTTGAACGTCTTTATGAAAAATCATGAAATTTAAAAACTTACACTTTTTTACAATTTCAGTATGGAACTTCAATGAATTTTGTTTTGTCCATTAAGTCACTAAGAACTTCGGATGAATTCTTAATTACGATACCAAACATCTTGTGTTTGGTTCAAGTCAAGTTTTTTAGCTGTAAGGCTCTGGTATAATTAATTTTGTTTTGACCGTGAATTCTTAAAAGACCAGCTTTGTACAAGGAATTTGAAAACAAACAAAGTTTACTAACGAAAACATTACGATTGTACACAATATGGTGGAAAAAATCGCTATATTAGTATTCATTTATTTCAAGCAACCAGAGGCATTTGTACAAAAGAAATAAACACATATTGCAAAATAATTTAAGCATATGTAAGCTGCTATGTGCTCAAAAGATATCATCCGTGTTACTTCTCATTTGGTTCATAACCTTATAGCAGGCATCGAAAGTTGGATCTATACATATGCCCCCAAAAAAGCAGCAACTCACCGTTTCAATCTTCCAAAATGATCTTTAAACTTGTTTTAAATATAGTGGTCGATAATAATACTACACTCACTTCTAAGGTATGCTTATCTAAAGTTCAAATCCTTAAACGGATACGTGATAAAATGAATTATCGACCCTTTCGATAATTCGTTTTATTCTAAAATGAAATATACTTTTCTAAAGCACTTTTTTTATTCTAATTTCAAATGTGCTAATACTTCCTTTGTCAGTACGCAACTCTTTTTATAATAAAAATATTTGTCTTTACTGTCCAACTGATTACTCTATTAAGAGAATAATACAATAATGAAGTACAGTGTTAAATTGTTTATTTTTTTATTATCTATTGTTACATACATAATAAATTCCTCCTGCATATGCTTGTAACTTTCACAATTTTTAATTGCTCCTTTCGTGCATTTAACGCCCTCTCGTTTCTAATCGCCATAGTTCAAAATCAATACCATCGACTTTCAACTATTGACTTGAAGATTTCTTAGACACTGTAATTTGATTTAATAAGATTTAATTGATGAGCCGTTAAAATTATTGTCTCCGTATTTATTTAGCTTGTCCCTCTTGGTTTCGTAATTATCTGGCCATGAATCCAAAAAACGGTTTTTTACTTATATAAAATCTCGATCTCTGGATATTCGATTTAAATGAACTAGTTTTGTGTCATCTCAATTTTTATGGTTCAATTTTGAATTAAATAGTCAGGCTTATTTTATGGAAGGAGTTAATTCATTTCCCAATCAACTCATGTTGGATCTGAGTAATCTGGCTACAGAAGTCTATCGACCTTATATTTATAAGATTAGAAAGGTTATTTAGACCCGCCATTGTACGTGGCGTAAAGATTTAAGATTAAATTTATGTTTTTGGGTTGTTATATTGGAGAGACGCTCTTGAAAATCGTTCTTATTACCCTCAACACCAGTTAGAGAGTTTTGTCCTTTTAATTTTTTTGATGTGCATCCCTGGAACACTCCTATAATTAAGCAAATTACTCGAACGAGGCATTGATGCACATAAGGTGAACCTGACCATTAGACCGAACTCGACCATCCAGTTTAAGTGGTAACCGTTGCACCGGAATCATCGAGGTACTAGAGTGTTGAACCTGGGAACAAAAAACAACTCTGTTATTCTACTTATTAGATATTATTTATAATGCTAAGGAAAGCTAGATGCTGTGGTAACGATAGCTAATTTAAATGCTTATTTTCTTTGCTAATGAACCGTCAAAGGTTAGACCTCGGTTAAATAATATAAACCCCTTTCAATTCATTTAACATTTTCAGTTCATCATTTTCTTTGCTAATTAACAGTAATAATTATCTTACTTATTACTTTTAATTTATTTAACGTTTGCTTAACAGTTAGTATTAACTGATAATTTTGTTTGCTAGTTAACAATAAATAGTTAGCCACAGCTAGTTTCTATAATTTCCCTTTAATTCATTTAACGTTTGCTATTCGCGCCTCCCAAATTTTATTTTGTCATTTCTTTAAATATCTAATTAATAGTTAATTCAGCGGAAGCTGAATTTTATCATTTCGCATACTTGATCTTTTGTAATTATTTTTTTTCCCGTACTAGGGAAGCGTCTAATTAGGACATATGTACATTTATAATATTCATTGTGAACCAACTATACGTATAGCAAGAGAAAAGAAATTATATATTTACATTATCTCAGGTCTAATTATCTATGCTTATTCGTAACTAAATTAATTATTTTATACCTTGTTATTCTAATTATCAAGCATATAATAGGCTCATATTATCATTATCTTAGTTCTAAATTATTTATTTTAGATAAATCCGTTAATAAAATTGAATACTCTATACGTTGTCATTATAATTATTGACATAAAATAAAACTGCTTTAACCAATATTGGCGGAAGGCTCTTAGGGTTACGATATTGTGGCGCCTAGGAACATCATATTAACAGAGAACCCCTCCCACCCTCCGCAGTTTACTGATCTGGTAAACACCCCAAGAACAAGCAAGAGAATCGTTAATAAGTTAAATATACGAATGTGGATACTAAGTCCTAATAAGTACAGGACTGGCGTTGTACTACAATCCATAAAAAGTAAATTTGAGATGTTGAAAAGTAAAACTGAAACGAAGTAAGTGCATACAAAACGAATACTAGAGCATAACAAAAATTTGAATGTTATTAATAAGTGTTTTCAAGTTCAATGGTGGTTAATTGCAGCGAAAGGGTAAAAAGGATACATTTTGTTGGTATTTTTAACCATGTGCTTAATAGGCACCGCGACAGAAACGGGTGATCCAGCTGTGCTTTGGTGGATATTTCAATGAATCTTGTTCCATATTTTGGCACTTTATATCAACAGCAGATAGTAAGTTCGGAGCGCCGATGTCATTATACACCAGTCTAAATTTAAAATTAGTACTTGCGAATTCGCTGCTATCAGATTGAAAAGTTATGTTTTTGTAGCAATTCCTGATAGTCAGTACCCTTGGCAGGAAGTTTTCAGAAGTTAAATATTTCAAAAACTTCCTCTGCACCTCCTCAATCAGTAAATTCTGGTAGAGATAATGATTGTGCACATTCAATGTGAGTTCTGGCTTTCGAAAGGAGTTATATATCAACTTTAAGTGATTAAGTCATTTTTAATATACAATTAATAGTTTTTTTATACCATATCGATAAAATAGGATCTTTTGTTACTAAAAAAGTTATATAATCACCTAAAAACCTGCTAGGCTTTCAGTTCAGTTAAGCTTATTTAATTTTTTCGTACTTATTTTACTAAATTTCTTCTCAAGATACACAAACCTAGCGCTAGGGTTTTTTTTGAACAGTCTTATCAAAGGTTTTCTTTTTATGAGAATGGACGGAAAATTGATTTGAATCGACTAATGAAGTCGTTTGAATATTTTTAACCAGTTCATATTCTGTCTGTTGCTTACTGATTAAAGAAAGGTACTGAACAGCACACAATTTTTTTGAGGAAAAAATCACAACTTTGCGCGAATTTTATTTTTAAATGTCACATTGAGAATTTCTTAATTCAACAAACTATTGAATGTCATTTTCTCGCAAGTTGAATTAACCAGTAGTTATAATATAAACATAAAGTGATGCGTAGAGTTAAAAAAAATTTCAAATTATTTTACGAAAGAAAAAATACAAATGTTCACTGGACTAAATTATGAGAATTTCAAGATAAAGAACAAATTCTTTTTTAAATAAAGTTAAACAGTTCATTAAATATTACTTTCTGGTCAATTTATGGAATAACGAAAGGAAACAATTACTAGTTTATGTTCGCACATACGAGGGAGCGTTTTTATATTCGCGGAATGGGGGACAAGGGGTGGAAATAAAAAAACCAAATTATTTTTCTTTTTCAATATATTCACCTGCAAGACGGATACATTTTTCACATCTTTCAATTAATTTATTTATACCCTCATAAAAAATGATTTCTCTTTATCTGCAAAATACGCTGAAACTGCCTCCTTGACTTCATCATCGGCAGTAAATTTTTTACCCCGCAGCTCTTTTTTCATTTTCGGAAACAGGTAATAATCACTCGGGGCCAGGTCTGGGCTGTAGGGTGGGTGATTCACAATTTCGAAGCCCACCTTATGCAGGACAGCTAACGCAACGCGGCTCTTGTTTAAAAGCAGAACACCTTTTGTCAATTTTCCCCGTCTTTTCTCTTTAATGGCTTCTTTTAGTCGCTCTAATATTGAAGCGTAATTATTCTCCGGTTATAGAAATACCTTTATCTTTATAATCAATCAACAATATTCCTTCCGAGTCCCAAAATACCGTTGCCATGAGTTTCCCAGCTGATTGTGACACTTTAAATTTCATGGGAGGTGCTGTGCCCTTTTTATGCCACTGCATGGAGTCTTGTTTGGACTCAGGTTCACAATGATGAACCCAAGTTTCGTCTCCAGTAACAATTCCACTCAATACAACATCCTTGTCTTCATTACAGAGGTCCAAAAATGCACGCGAACACTCTACGCGCTGTTGTTTTTGCGGCGGCGTGAGCTCGGCTCGGCACCCATCTTGCGCTGACCTTAGACATGCCGAGATGATCGTGTAGGATTTTAAAAATTGTTGTATCGGATACTCCAACCATTTCTGCGAGTTGTTTCTTCTTTAGTTCTTCGAGTACAATTTGTTCAACTTTTTGGATAAGTGCTGGCGTGGTCACCTCAATGCTCCTGCCCGGCCTCGGGTCGTCTTCAAGGGATTCCCTTCCTTGTTTAAATAAACTATGCCACTTGTACACCATGGTTTTTCCTGGACAAGAGTCGCCGTAAACCAATGACATCTCATTCATTATGGTCGCGACTGATTTTCCTTGTCTGGTAAGGAACTTTATAACGGCACGATATTCGATTTTTTCCATATTTCACTTTTCACTCCAGATTATGTTACTTGGTTGACGATAGCTCAAAGACTAACTGTCTAATAACAATGAAACTTCGTATTTATACTAATCATGAGTCGCTGCACAGGCCACGCCCCCAATGCGCCTACTCACCCCTCTAAAACCCGCTCATTCCGCGAATATAAAAACGCTCCCTCGTACTTACTAGGTATTGTTCGAAAATTTAAGACAAGACGCTGTTTATTAGATCAACAGGCGATGATCTCAATGGTGGTTAAAGCGTTATAAGTGCTTTCACTTTTACCCCCAGAGAAATAACGTATAGTTCTTTTCACTACTTTATGTGTTCGATGTATTATTTTGTTTCTTTAACAAGTGTCATCTCTTTCTTCTATAAAAGAAGATTTTGCACTAACAAGTTATTATTTCATTTTAAACTAATCCGCTTTTATTCATGACATAAATATGTAGAAGTAAGAAAGTGTTTCGTTACTCAAATCAATTCTCTTTTTGAATCAAAAGTATTAGCTCGAGGCCATCATTTACTTTAAGATTTTTTAAATGTGAGGTAAAGATGCTCTGTGCATTGCTAATAAGTGATAAAAATGGTAGCTGACTGAATGCATTTTGCGGTCAATATATAAAAAAATATTCATTTATCCATCACCATCACAAATTATAGTAAATAAAAATTCTATTACATGGAAATTCAAATTATGTACCATTAAAATAACCATTGTAATTGAATTCAAATTGAAGAGATATCGTTAATATCTATTATAATTACATTGACCATGAATTCGACGACGAAGAAAATCAAACACTTTGTCGAAACAACTTTTCAAGGAATCAAGTTCTACTTTCTCTAGTTGATCTATTAATAAAAATCTATTAATAAATCTATTAATAAATCAGATAAAAATTTAGACGATCGTGATAATATTTATATGTTTATACACATATCGCAAAAGATCATTGATTAGTAATGATATAAAAGCACTACTAACATTAATCGCGTTCACACTGGGATACAATTGGAGTATTTCATTATATGGGAATCGATCTCAATATTCTACCTAATATTTTCAATTACATGTGAATTTTTAGCATTTAATTAAACGATGTTGAATGGTTTTGTATTCAAAATAGTTTCGTTTCTCAGTTTACCCGTAACTGTTTTATTTATAATTGTAATGATAAAATATATGCAAAACAAATATTGTCAGGGCACTATTTGCATAAATTTTCAAATGCTGATTGACGTAATATCTATTTAATTCGCAACCGTAGTTTAAATGCTATTCATTTGTTTTTAGCTTATACGATATGTAATCATTACTTTTTTTATTAAGTTGTCTATTGATTATGTATATTTTGCAATTTTCAAGAAATAATTAAGTGGAATGAACTTTAATAACAATCATATTAAATGAATAAAACTAATGATAAGAATCACACTTTAGTATCACAACAGTATTAGCTAAAAATATAAAAAAAGTTATCAAAACATTTGTTTTCGTCCTTTATCGCTTTATATATATATGGGCCTTCTACTCACAGAATTTATTCTATGTAAAGAATAAATAGTGAATAAAATGAAAATGATCGTTAAAAAAAGCATTTGGGTTGTGCTCAGAACAATGCCCTTCTCAAAGCGATGTTTCTTTTTCTTTACTTTTTAGAGTTACTAATGAAATGGGACGTGTGAAAGCAGTAAAGTAAAACTTATTAAAATAGTATTTATAGCACATATTTTATATTATTTGGACTAGATTCTATATCTTATAATTTGCATTTCACTACTTTTATTATTGAAGCAAATATTAATCCTCTATTGATAATTACTTTGGACTTATTGCGGCTTATATTACAATTTGTTATTATTAAAAATTTATAGTAAGAAATTGGTTCGGTACTGCAACCACACGCTGCAAATAAGTCAACACTAGTATTTAAAGTATAGAATTTACGCAGAAGATTATGACTTATAGGCGCCCCGCTTCTGTTTGTATGTTTTATAAACAAAATATATTGAACATACATTTTTATATTCTTTTTTTAGATAAGCGAAAGAGAATATCAAAATTTATATATAATATTAAGTCCCTACTATAGCAACTGATATTCATCATGATTGCAGAATGCATGATGAAGAAGCTTTACACATTGGGATTAAATACAGGGAATTAATATGTTTTCATTTTCCTTTTTATTTATTGCTTGTTCTTTTTTGTCTAAAATTTTTTTATATATACATCATGTATCTATATATAAATAATTGTTATATGCCCTTATGATCTGTGAAATTTCGTATTAAATTTTTCTTCTTAAATATTTTTTGTTATGTATATTTAGTTTTGTCATCTTAATGGAAACAATTTTTCTTGGCAAAATATAAAATAAAATTTTTATTTAAAGATTTGCATATTGAAGACAAACTAAAGGAATTAGGCACAAAAATTATTAATCATTAGAAATACCTAAACCACTCAACTCTATCTTTGGCAATGAGAGCAACCTATTGGACGATTTTCAGACAACGGCTGTTATTAATGAAAAAACTAGAAATTATTACTTTAAAAATATTTAGTTGCAAATAATTTTTTACATAAAGAGAATTATTTTAATAGTATACAATGACTATCTATTAAGAGCTTTATATTTATATTTACCTAAATAACAATATTAATTCTTGCTCTCTTCAATGTACATACATACATTTCATTCACAATTGCCCACTGATGTTTTTCAGTGGTCCAAAGTGTAGTATTTAGTTTTTGTCAATTATTCCAAAATACCTGATTTTTTTCTTCTCTGCATCTAGAGATGCAGAATGTCTTCCTTAAAGAACCGAAATATTAATTTCAAAGAAAGTCATTTGGATCGAAATTTCTTCACACTTCTAATCACCCTATCTAACTTTTTCTCTCAACTTCGGAAACCCGGTCTGCAAATGGTGCACCAATAACACAACAATAACTTTCATTGTTTAGAATTTCAAGTTTCTGAGAACCTACTGAAGCTCATCTTGACGAAATTGTTTTTTACAGATATTTGAGATTTTGCGATTATTTTTAATATTTATGGTTTCTGAGTAGATAGTTTTACCGAACAATTTGCTTAATTTTTTTGAAATTTTTTTTTCCAGTTCATAAAATCTATGGCGGTTCACGGCATTCATTGTCTTCCATGTTTTCACGTCTTTCACTAAAAACAGTTTAGATAAGACTAAGTATTTAAAAATATTCCGTTAGTGTTATGATGAATTTTCTTAAAAATGTCAATTTGACACGTTACTCAACTTTTAATTTCAGCAGAATTTCGGTACATGACATAAAGCACAATTGCATTAAACAGTGTCTGACAAAACAGTCGTCTATCCTGCAGGTTTCAAGAGATTTAAATCTATACGACAAGTACCCACAACTAGTTCTTATTGTTATATTTAAGAGATGGAGTCCCATTATTTATTATACATGCCTCGTACTATAGAATTTAAGTTTAAATATTGAGAAATTCATATTTATATTTGTAGGTATGTGTTAATAAAAAATATAGTTTTTTATCAAAATATAACGTCTTGTACTAGTTAAGAATGGTGTGTGAGGAGCATGCAGTTCCTATACGCTTTTGTCTAAACTGAATTCGCAGAGTAAAGTGATTTATTAACAAACATGTCACTAAGAAGTAAGCAGCGAAGTGATTTTAAATGAAAATGCTTTCATGAAATAAAAACTTTTTATAAAACTAAAAAAAAAGAAAGACTGGGCACATCACTTATAAAAGTCGAGACAATTTTGGAAGGTTTCATCACTTGTAGCTCTTGTGGTCCATATCAACTACTTTTCAACTGTAACCTGTCCTTATAATAAAAATTTCTTTCATCTTCCAAAGAGGGATTCCGTCTATAACAAGTATGGTGGTATAGCAAAAAGCAAACTTGTTTGAATTTTAAGTATATACAATGGGTACTAGGAAAAATTTTGCAGCTTTGTTAATTTAATTCAAAGTAATTTCCTCTACACTCAATACACCTCTCCATCCTCCGAAACCAATCTTTAAACCAATTCTGCCAAGTTTCACTAGAGAGTATTCGAACTCGTTATCCTAAGCCCGCAGAAGGTCTTCATCACTGAAAAACCGCCTCCCTTTAGCTTCATTTTCACATGCGGGAACAGTGCAAGTTGCACTCACTCAAAATTAAAAATTTGCAAATATTTTACTTTTATATTTCTACATAGTCTCCATTAAAGGAAATACATTTTCCCATCGATGTTCTAGCATTTCTAATGCTTTTCGGGAAAAAAAAATTGTTCAAATTGTTCAACCTCTGCAAGCCACTGATTTACCGCACATATCACATCATTATTTGATAGAAGAGATAGAGAGAACACATTTGCGCAACTTCCCCTGATGTTTTTCTTTTATCGCATCATGTAATTTGGTTGGCATAATAAGCCCTGTAATTGTAGCCCCTTCTGTAGGAAGTCTACGGATAGCATGGCCTTCCCTGCTGAAGGTTGCATCTTGAATTTTCTCGGCGGTGGTGAACCTCGATGTGTCCACTTTTTACTCTGTATTTTGATCTCTAATCATAATTAGGAATCCAGGGCCCATTCATTGTCACAAATCTTGCAAGAAAATTTTCTTTGTCATGTCTATACCACGTTAAAAGACGACTGCAAATGTCTTTTCGAGTTTCCTTGTGTGCATCATTCATGCATTCTCAGGTTTAATTCGGCAGTAATTATATTGAAGGTAAATGATGGAGCCTGTGGTTGATTAACTTAGTCACTGAAGGTTGATATATAACCCCTTTCCACATTAAACGCACACTGTGTACGTTTCGGCTTTCAACGGTACAGATCGTGTGCGGAAGTTGTTTTCCTACGGGTATTTTTGCCGTAGTTTTTCGGGTGCGACACTGTTTAATTATCTGCTGATGATGACAACTTAGTCGTCGAAATACATATACAGAACACGAAAATTAATGTGAAAAGGATTATGTATCAACCTTTAGTGATCTCACATACCACATGGTATGAGAGACTAGTATCTTCAACTACTTGACTAATAGTCACACAGCAATCTTGGAGTACGAGATCATGGACCTTTTAACATTTTCTTGGGTAGTGACGGTTATGGTCACTTCATTTGCATGTTAGTCTGAACATGACCGTTTACCAGATTTAAACTCACGGCACCACCTTTTAACTATGTCATATGATATTGCAGATTCCCCTATGTATCTACCAAATTTTGATGAATTTGATTTGGGGTCATCTTTTTTAAACGGATGTATTTAATCACCGCTCGTTGATTGACACGATCCATTTTGATACTGATATGTGACTCTTTCGGCCTCAGTCATCTACTGTAGGCACAACAGACTCAGACTTGTAAGTTCCTAGGGTTAGTCTGGTATATGGTATATATAGCGGGTTACAATATGACGTGAAGATAAATAAATGTTTTGGTTTATAAATGGTCAGGGGCGGACCAAAAGGATTAGCCTTCGTATTATTTTTCGAACATTTTTAGATATAGTGAATCATTTAATTTAAATACACCACGAAACGTTATCTTGTGGAGTCAAATTGTTAAGGATTAAGAACAATATGGCTACCATTACATTATAGTTAGTCTCTAATTGAAAGATATAAGAAACATTGCAAATAATATACGTATATCGAATAAAATACACATAAAAATACTAGTGTCCACAAAATTTGAACTGGTGTAAGCCTAAGCGAAAATGTGTTCATCAGTTTAAAAAATAATAATCGTTGGTAGCCTATCCTATATACAAATCTAATTTTTACTAAAATTAATTCAATGGTACACAAGGTAGAACTGTGATAGTCCATCTTGCGGCTTTCAAGACTGCTGTGGACATATGTAGTAGTCCAAAAATTAATTTTATGCAAAAATTTTTAACTTTTAAAATTTATTTGACAAAACATTTAAAAGAACTCAAACTATTTTCTTGAATTGAATAAAATATACTGAGTAACCCACGACAACTGTCCAGAGTTGTCAACACCAATTTTAATTTGGCAAAACTGTAAAATTGGCTAACTTGACCATGTTACTTTATTAGTTATGTTTATAATAGTTTGATATAGTTATATCTAAATCATACTATATATTAATGAATTGAGGTTAATTTAAGATTTATAAAAGTAAAAGCCAAAGTACAAGATAAACTTCGATTCACATTTAGCATCTTGACATTAGACAAATGTCTAAAAGATGGGTAATCCACGAAAATAAAAATAATCTACTTTTTAGGACTCTAAGAGAATATATTAACTACAGACACTTGCAGTAGATCACTCAGTACATAAAATTAATTTCCCAACTGCTAAAGACTTAACAATATTTAATTAATTTGCTTGGAATGTATTTTGTATACATTATGGCTTTTATGTGTATTATTATTATGTGTTTTATGAATATTGTGACGTATTTTATATAGTAATTATATTTATTTTTCTTATTAGACGTAAATTAACGTACACACTGGTTGGCAGCAACTTTTGTCGTCGTGTACGTAATGTACGTCAGAGGACTGAGATCGACTTACCTGACGGGCTGCGTTATTATTGCAACCGAGTAGTTACATAATACTTCCCCAATAGGTACAAGGTTAACAGTGTCAAACAATTCCACTTTATAGGGTGCACGGGTAACTCAATGCGTTGAACGCGAAGCGAGATATTTGGAACTGTTTTTCGTTACGTACATTCAAACGTATTTGAACAAATACGTAGGCCGCTTTTTCGAATGATGCAAAAAAAATTAATTACTAATTTTTATTAATTGTTTTTAAAAATATTCGTCTATGATCTATGCACTTCTGCATTCGATGGAAACAATTCTCAAAACATTGGATCCATTAATCTGGTAAGTAGACTTCCGCGATCATGGTCAACACTATCTGCTTCTGGGTTTCCGGGCTGGAACAACGTCATTGGTATATCTGTCGACGTTTCGTACCCATTCATATGGGGCATCTTCAGGACTCAACTACTGCTACTGTCTGTCGCACTGAAACTGTTGTAAGTCGATGGTGAACGGGTTTATATGGGTAATGGGTTATGGGTCAATGGAGCGTTACGGTTGCGGCTGGGTTGTTTGGAGATGCAGGATTTCCAGGCGTTGTGTAGGGGGTAGCCATCATCACAGTTAAGGTTATTGGGGTTTTAGAAATCTCTATAGATTCGCGGATTTTGCGACCATAGCAATGGTTAGTACGGTAGGATCTTGGTAGAATTAAATTGGACATGGTGCCCGGTTTCCAGTCTATGCTCGGCAAGTGCAGAACCATCTACGCGCAGCAACCTAGTACAACGCTAATGCTCAGAAATACGAGTGCCGACAGACCGCTTTATTTTACCAATATATATACTGCCGCACGAGCAAGGAATCCTGTACACACTAGGTGATTCTAAAGAAAAACGGCCTTTTACGTAAAAAGGGTCAGATAATTTGGAATGGGGTTTGAAGATGGTTTTGATGTTGTTTTTGAGAAGTACCCTACTGATGCGGTCAGTAATACCTTGTATAGGTATTGTATTATATATATATATATATATATATATATATATATATATATATATATATATATATATATATATTATATTATAGGTAAATGGGCTTTAGAGAGTGGGAGAGATGATGTATGCTGTGTATTGAGTTGTGGGATTTTGGGATTAAGATGTCGATCTATGGTTTGTTGAATATTATGGTTGGAAAAATTGTTGTTTATAAGACCTTTGGTAACATAACTTAATTCCTGGGATAGAGAATGCTGGTCAGATATGTTTAAGCTCTTTGGACTAAGGAGTTGATAACGCCCTATTTCTTGGCGGGATGATGATGGGAGCTTTGGGGCGTTAAGATACCGGTCAGTGTGTGTGGGTTTACGGTAAACTGAATGTCCTAGTGAACCATCCAAACGACGATTCACCAAGACGTCAAGGAAAGAAAGGGATCCTTCTGATTCAATCTCCATGGTGAAACTTATGGAATCGTGTTGGGAATTTAGGAATTTTTTAAGAATTTTTTTGCACGAAACCACGAGCGCTTTTTTTTGAGCTTGTGACATTTCGTGTATTCATTGAACGCGACGCTTTCTGACGGCAAGATAATCACGCAGAGTAGTCCTGATTTGGTTCATACCTATACTCAATGATCCCAGAATAACTCTGTATGTGGAGTGGTTGTCTATCTTTATGACGTTGTACACAGCGTCGATGTTTTCTAGAGTGATTGCCAGGGCAGGCCTTCCTTCACGATGCTCGTCGAAATGCGTCAACGCTGAAACTTGTTGAACCACCATTCAACAGTCGCCAAGGATAGTGCTTCATCGCCAAACAATCGTTCGATTTTTGCGAATACTCTTGTCGAGTGAGACCATTCTTAAAATCGTAGAAAATCATGGCCCGAAAATTTTCCATTTTTGGTTAAACTCACTTTATTTAAAAAAATACTAAAAAAAGACAGCAGCATATGATAGCTGAAAATGCTATTCGCACAAAAAAATCTCATAGAATACAACAAAAATATTTCCGACAGCGCCACCTTACGTAGCTGAATCGCAAAAGTTTTAAGAAATCCTACGTACGAGTATGTATCCGTATAGAACAATTTTAGCTGTCTCTCTCTTATTTAGTATTTGTACGCTGTATTTATACACGTAGAATTATATGCATCACCACGTACCAAACAACTCTATTCAAAATTAAATTGTTTAAAATACCGTTGCCATGAGTTTCCCAGCTGATTGTGACATTTAAATTTCTGGGAGGTGCTGTGCCCTTTTTATGCCACTGCATGGAGTCTTTATTTCCTTACAATTCCACTCAATACACCACTTTCTTCAAAACAGAAACACTTATGTTGTTTTTGCGGCGGCGTGAATACCTCTTGCGCTGACCTTAGACATGCCGAGATGATCGTGTAATAAAAATTGTTGTATATCTAATGTAATCAAATAAAGTGCCAATGATTCAAATTTACACACCATGGTTTTTCCTGGAATTTACCTTTAATATTTTTCCTTGTGGTAAGGAACTTTATAACGGCACGATATTCGATTTTTTCATATTTCACTTTTCACTCCTGTTATGTTACTTGGTTGTAGCACATGTAATAACAATGATTGACAATTTTAAGGCCACGCCCCCAATGCGCTTACTCACCCCTTGCTATTCCGCGAATATAAAAACGCTCCCTTATGTATCCGTTAAACAATTTTAATAGTATTTGTACGCTGTATTTATACACGTAGAATTATATGCATCACCACGTACCAAACAACTCTATTCAAAATTAAATTGTTTAAAACATTTCTGACCTTTATTTCCTTACATAGGACTTTCAAAACAGAAAATTATAGTACCTTAACACCAACCGTAATAAAAATTATATCTAATGTAATCAAATAAAGTGCCAATGATTCAAATTTACATAATTTACCTTTAATATTCGTCAGTTTTCAAATATTGTGTGTAATAGGGTAGCACATGTTGATTGACATTTTAAAATCTATTTGCTAATTATTTTTGTTAATTTATATATATAAAAATCCCAATATATATATATATATATATTTATATATATATATATATATATATCCAGATTCGCAGTTATTAACATTACAAAGGGTACTAGGAAAGTTTCGCAATACAGCTTTATTTAATTTTTTCAAAGTAACTTCCTCTACACTCAATACACTTCTCCATCCTCCGAAACCAATCTTTAAATCAGTTCTGTCAAGTTTCACTAGGGAGTTAAGCACACTCGTTCCAAGCCCGCAGAAGATTCTCATCACTGGAAAACCGCCTCCCTTTTAGTTTCAGTTTCACATGCGGGAACATTGCAAAGTCGCAGGGAGCATGATTTGAACTGCAGGGAGTGTGCTCGAGAAGTTTCAATCTTGTTGTGGTCAAATATTCGGTGCAGGCTTTGGCGCGGTGAACTGGAGCATTATCGTAGTGAAGCAATCAGGTGCCCATTCTTGACTTTAGCCGCATGTTTTTCATAGATCTAATGACTTTAGGCAGGCACTGCTCAGTATACCACTTAGCTGTGACTGTTTCCTGTGTGTCCAAAACGACGCGTTCCACAGTTCCACTCGATTTGAAAAATACAGCTATCATTTTCTTCTTTACAGATCGGAATTGTCTGACAACTACGGGTGTGTCCTCGTCGTCAAAGACCAAAACTTTGTTTTGGGCTTTGGTCGGCACATCGTAATAGTAAAGCGTAAAACGTCACCTGTCACGATGTTGTTCACATACCGAGATTGTCCCTTATTAAATTTTTTAGCATCCTCGGCACCAAGTCACACGTCGTGTCATATGCTCTTCAGTTAGTCGATGCGACACTCAGAGAGAACAAAGTTTCTTCACGTGCAAATAATCGTGCAGAATCGAACGATTTGCTGGTGCGTTTAGGCCTAAAGTACCCTCTATCTGTTGGTAGGTCGCTCGCCTGTCCCCGCCAAGCATTTTCCTCACAGTAGTAACGTTTTGTTTCGTAACTGACGCTCGCGACCTTCCCGGCCTCTCAGTATCCTCCACAGTTAAATTTCCCCTTTGGAATTCTCTATACCACCTGAATATCGTTGTGCGATGTGGACAAACACCACCTAATGCAAGAGTAATTTCTTCGAAGCAATGGTTTATGTTTAAACCACGCACGAAATTATAACGCAAAACTGCCCTTATCTCATTTCATGATCACGATGCCATCGCAAGCAGTTTACACTATCACTGCTAATGAATAACTAGCCTATCGACATCGCGCGGCGGCTACTATGCACGTATGAACATGTCTCAACATGCAACAACAAGCAGCTTCATACGATTCATTGTTGCGTCGTATTGCAAAACTTTCCTAGTACCCTTTGTATTTAATAAATTACACACTGTGGATGCTTTCGCACCCTATTTTTATTAGTAAATAATTTTAAAATATGTGAAATTCTAAAATAATTTTATAAAGTATAATTACAAGTACATCAAAACGACGTAAACTACTTTAAAAGATTGGAGCTATCAAATACCCTAACTAAATACTAACAAAACGCAAATAGTGCGAATAACATATTAATAACAATATACGTTATAAAAGCTGGGTACCGAATTTTGTTAATTTTAAAACACTTTTAAACTTTTAAAATACTAACAACAAACGAATTTAAAACTGAGATAGGAATAGATAAAAATATAATACGTATTTTGTTATGTTTTCAAAAAATATTTCACAATATATTTAGATTTAAACTTTCAAAACAGTTCTTCCATGTTTCTAGAAGCACGTTATTTATTTTTCTTTTAAAATAATCTACGTCTTTATAGAACAAAATAAAATGCAGTGAATTGGTGGATGGTAGTTTGTGATTATACGTAGGTTGTTATAATATAAGATAAAAGTATTAATACCGTAAAGAAACTATCACGTACTTATTATTGTTTGTGAAAACAAGAAAAGTTAGAAGTCATATTATTATGATACAACATAGATGACCATACTGTAATTACTTCTTTATTCAATTAGTCTCATAGAAAAGAAAATTGTATAGAAAAAAGGTAAATAGAGACCACTTAAATTGTATGTGATTTACCAAAAGTAATCGTTCAAACTATTGTACAAAATTAATGCAATGGTAGTTACGGTACTAAAACCATATATGGTCGATGATCAAAGCTCAATGATAAAAATTTGCGAGTAGTAACCAAAAAATAAGTATTCATAAATTAGCAAATAATTAGTTTAAGACATGTAAATAACTAAATCAAGAAATGAGATAAACAAATAAACAATCTGTCCCAGTGAAACATAGCGCTGGGTCTGTCTGATGGGATAATACGTTTACCTTGATTTATTAACAACAACAAATTTTACTGCTAAATTGAAACACTTGGTTTAGGTAAAAATTACATATTTCAAAAAATTAATAATCCGAAACATACATACTTCGAGTCTATTTAAAGAGTCACTGTTAAATTATGTAATGAATCAATTCCAGTCGTTTCCTGAATCCTTAAACCTAAATATTGTACTATTGAACATTTGTGGGATGAACTGAAATAACCCGGTAGTTTTAAACAAATGACAAAAACAATTCTGATGAAGAATGGCAAAATATCCTCACAAATATTATATAATAGAAAGAAATTGTGTTTTTTAATGCTACCCAGGCTATCAGCTCTCATAGATTTTGCTGGAGGGTCAATAAGATATCAAACAGTGAAATTTTAGTGTAATAATGCATAAATTATATATACCATATGTAATTTATATACATGTCTATTACGTTATTTTTATTACTGTTACTGTATGTAAACATTTGTAATTGATATGCATCCATCTGTTGTGAAGTATTAAATTCACTGGTATTTAACCTTGTATTTTATAAGTCAATTGCTCTGTACAAACAGAAATTATTTCAT
>JAVIWB010001785.1:0-24581 GCA_031893035.1 Dermolepida albohirtum | reverse complement strand
TAATGCTGTTTATTGCATCAAAAGTCGAACATATGATTATATTCATGCAGACATGCAAGACACTAATCTATACACAGTAACAAAAATGAGCATCAGTTGATTGATTTAGAGATTATGAACACTTGTTAAAATATATTCATGCATCTCTAATTTTTCGACCGCTTTAGACATAATTTATACAATTTATAAATTAAATCAATGAAGCAGTTAAAACATAATATTTTCTTGAGTTTTTGAAATATAAAGTACCTTTTAATGTAATATTATTATATGAAAACGACATTTTTAGAATAACACATGCTCTTATGCAATTATATTATCGTATGTATGGGCATATATACATTAATATAAAGCGTAAACTAATTCAATAATTAGAAAGACATATTTATAGATACTTAATTTAAAGCTAAGCGTAATATTATTTTTTATTATACGTATCTAGGTATCTTTATATTCAGAAATATAACGATTATTCACTACTTTTTAATGTTAAATGTTTCTTTAAGGAATTAGAAAAGTTTTCTACCTTACAATGAAACGAAAGACCTACTATTTTTGATAACTTTATTTTTCAGTATCTATTTATTCTATGAGAAAAAAATTATTTCTAGTGGTCTTTAAAAGGGACATCAAACTCCTCTTTCAATTTGTTATCGCCTGGAAAATAACATCCTTTAAAGTGCTTTTTCCCAATTAGGCGAAATCAAATCCAAACTATATAGTAGATGACCTTAGCTTACCTCAAAGAAGTTATACTCGCGGGATTAAGTTGGGGTTTGCTTGCCTTGTGAATCCGCGCATTGTCATGAAGACGGACAACTTCTTTACGTCGCAATCCTAGACAGTTCATGCTTGTTATATATCTCTCAAAGGCAAATTATCAACAACTAAACATTTTATTATTGCAATTAGGTCATCGCAAGATTATATTTTTATAAATTTGATTGGTACGAAAACAATAGCGAAGCATGAACATCACTCAAACAGTAAGAAAATTAGTTAAAAGGGCTAAATGCTTATCTACGGTTTAGAAACTTGTCTTAACCAATCGACGATGGCATTTGAAAAAACCGCAACACAACGCATAAAGAATAGCCACAACGAAGAGTCAACTACGCGCAAACAAAACACCCCACAACAAATAAAGTTATCGACATTGATAAAATACATTTCAGTCGGACACGATCCAGAAGTTGAGATAGCTCCTTGACGATTCAGTGATTGTCAAGGAGCTGAAGATTCTTTCAATAACCTGCTTCGCACGAGGAATATCATACACAATATCGCTAACAAAAATAACACGGAGAGGAAATTTTTAAAATTAAAAACATGAAATTGAAAGCAAATTAAATAATAAATATGAACATTCCCAGAAAGTTAATGGCAAAGGAGAGCCTTTCGCATAGGTTTTTTGCAAGAACAGGATTGAAGTAAGTATGTCCACTAGCGAGTATGCTATTTATTCTAGAAAAAGAGGCAGTTGCCGTAGAGAACTGGATTTATACACAGGACATATATATCATATATATACTATATATAACCAAAATAACCAGATTGAAAAAGGAGCTAAAGCAGTGAAATAAAAAAGTTGTATAAAGTACGAATTGAGAATCTACATTGAAAAAAAAAGATAAATGGCTACAAGACTAACAATTTTCACTATCAGTCTAAGAAAAAATTAAAAGTATACATAGTCTTTTAAATACCCAATCCAATATAAAATAAATTGCATTATAGTTTATTTTCATAGCTATATCACGAAGATTGAATAAAGTCGCATTAAACCAATTGGAAAATCATTAGCGAACATGATAAGAGAAAACAATAATTATAGATTAAGCTATAATACACAAGTTTCATGACGCGCTATTCTGCCGTATAAAATCATGTTTAGATAACGAAGCTCTTACGACGAGTTTTCTCAAAAACGAGTGGAACAAAAGGTAGTATTTTTTTTTGTTTTGAAATGTCCAAAAAGTTTTAAGAACATACATATGCTTAATTTGAAAATTTTAAAAATTTAGTTTCTTTACGTTAATTACAGTGATTGTTTAACTTTGTACTATAGAAATTGACATAAATTTAACTGAAAGCATTAGAAATACTAACTTCAAACTCTGTTTAAGGCTTCATATAATTAATTAGTATTAACATAATTTTATCAAATATCTCTTTCAACCTTTATACAATGTTCTCTTCGCGTTTTTGTTAGCGTCAAAGGTTTATATTTGACATTTGAAAATGAAATATTTCGTTATTATATTTGTTACTAGATTCAAAAAAATCAAAATACAAAGTTATAAAGTAAAATTTTGCAACCAAAACGTGTTTCATAATTGCACTTATAGAAGTAAAATAAAAAAATAGCATATTAAAATATTGGTTTTTCTAAATAATGAGTGCCCAAAATGGAGTATTTTATATTATTTTTTCTATTTTGCATTTCTTTTACCTTAATAAATTTAAATTTTTTTATTTAGATGTTTAGTTTTATTTTCATTTAAAATAATTGGTCATATAAACACGTCAGAATTTGAAATGCAAATATCGGTGTTCGCGAATTATTAATTTTCCATAATATTACTTATATTTTTTAAGTAACAGGTGGCGCAAAAGTAATGTCATAATTTGAATTGGTCGCCATTTTTGCATATGACGCCAAATATCACTGAGTTTTGACATTTATGATGTAGATATATAGAGAATTAGTTCGACCGAAAACATTGATGCTGTTGCCGACGACGTCAGAGAATCCACAAACATCAACGAGATGAGGATACACACAATTAGGTATCAGCAGACATTCGTTGCAACGAATTTCGGTGAAAGATTTGAAAATGTTCCCCTACAAAGTGCAAACTGTTCATGAATTGTTGCCTGCTGACCATCGGACAAGGTTAACTTACTGCCATACTTTGTTAAACTTGGTACAAGAAGAGGATGATTTCGTATCAAAAATCATAATGAGCGACGAAGTCCATTTCCATTTAAGTGGTTATGTTAACAAACAAAATTTGCGTTTCTGGGGAACAGAGAATCTACATGACATGCATGAAGAGCCATTGCATCCCCTCAAAGTGACTATTTGGTGCGGCATTTGCCGTGATAAAGTGATTGGCCCTTGTTTTCTTGGAGACGCCGATGGCACCACCGTAACCGTAAATGGTGATCGTTATAGGCAGATGCTAAACCAGCTTTTTTGCAGCAAGTTGCTGCATTGGGTCACGATCATTGTTGGTTTTGACAGGACGGAGCAACCGCTCACACAGTTCGGGCAAAGATGGAGATTTTGAGACACCAATTTCCAGGTCGAGTGATCTCTCGTTTTGGAGATTTGAACTGGCCGTCCAGATTGTCAAATCTAACAGCACCAGACTTCTTCCTTTGGGGCTTTTTAAAATCTCACGTTTACCACAACACACCACGAACCTTGCAAGTCTTTAAAGCTAACATTGAAGAAGAAATCGTCAATTTGTAGCCAGATACTTTGCGAGCAACAATTCAAAATGTCGTAAAGTGAGCGCAATATGCATCAATTCGGGAGGTGGCCATTGAGCAATATAATTTTTTCCAATAAATGTCATCAATTTTACACTTTCAAATAAACTTTTTATGAAAACAGAGCTCTTTTTTTTTCATTTATAACAAAATGGCAGCCAGTTCAAATTATGACATTACTTTTGCGCCACCCGTTATAACAATGAGTGATATAGAAACAAAAACATGTTGCGCTTCACTGACTTACTAATTACATAAACAACGTATGTATATACATATGTTTATCTAATATTTCTTTTAAATGCGTTTGTTAAGTGTATTAAATAACAGCTAATAAGGTATCTATCCCGTGTTCAATTCGAAATTTAAAAAAAGCCCTTTTCAATAGTGTCTTGTGTTTCATAGTGACTTCATTATCGACGCAAAAAAAAATTAAAATCATTCCATTTTAATAACAGTCGTTCCAGGAGACGAATCTTGTATGCAATCCCTTATTACTGCACAGTGGTATATGGCAACGAATCATAAAAGTCAGTCAAACTGTATTATATAAATTGGTATGGTAAAAACTTAAAGTAATTACTTTTTAAAATAACTAGCAACAATCACATTGTTCTAAATATGTTTACTCAAACAAAAAAAAGAAATAATGAGGAAATGCATTATCATGTCAGGAAAAAACATTGTAATAATTTATTATTATGCAGTTCAAAAAAAAGTACGGGATTCTTCATAAAAAATTTACTCGCCTTGTTTAGCAAACTTAGACTCAAAGGGAAATTATCAATTAAGGCTAACAGTGGGTTAGATCTATTTATAGAACAAATATTATGAGATTGTTTGCATACGAGGACTGCGTACACTTCGTATATAGACATTTTGATTTTTGATTTTATGGAGATTTTTAGTTTATTAAATATGTTCAAAATATTTCATTAACTTTTGATAATTAATTTTTGACGATAAATGACAATTTATCAAAATATGCACATCTATCGTCAATACTAGTAGTTTCTCTATTATTGGTCTACTTTATTCATTATGATTTTGGTAAAAAAGTCAAACTTACTTGCTTATGATAAAAGTAAATTTTAAAACAGAGAAATCTGACAATGCAACGAGTCACGGTATGCAACCATAATATCTACATGCTTGTATATTGCAATTCCATTAGTAAATCAATTAATAATTATTAATTCGTTGATCACGTTTTGTTTTCCTTGAATCATGACATCAGGGACAATTCCAGGTCTCCATTTGGCTAATTACATTCTGGGAAATTTCTATTTTGACGATTAAGTACATATTTATCTCTTTATTTGTTGTCCTTTATCAGAAAAAAAAATATCAATTAACCTGTAACCTGTATCTCAAAAACTAGAGCTGATAGAAAAAATCTGGTGGCATTTTTGGAATCAGCACATTAAAAACATCTAAAATCAGATGTTAGATTTCCGGCACCAATTTTTTTTTTCATTTTGTTACCCTGTGTAATCTTAACAAGTGCAGCATGTCTGATAAAACAATACTACTAACTACTGTGTTTTATGTGTTTATTTCATATATTATTACTGACCCAAAATATTCGGATTTCATATATCTATAATATTTTACAAGCTGTTTTTATTTTAAATAATAATATAAATTGACTAAAATTATATATCTCATAGAAATAATAAATTGAGATTAAGCATCAAAATATCAGAAAAAAATAAAGGCTATCAAGTGAAAATAGTGTCACTTATTTTACCATAACTCCCTTTTAGATCGTGATTTCTAATGTCAACATATACAGAAAATAATTTTGCAGGACCCGACACATGGGCAAAATGTTTTCCTCAGGCCAGAGGTTTAAGACAGAGTCCTATTGACATTCGATCAGTTAATACGAAAATCTTGCAAACAAATCAATTACTAACCTGGAAATACGAGCCAACAGAAGCCAAAGATATTGGTAATACAGGTTGTGGATGGAAGGTGCAAGTTAATGGAGAAGGATCAGGTAATAAATTTTTATTATTTGAAATTTTTATTTATGATATGTACAATATGTATTCTATACATCTTGTAGATCAACAAATAATTTTCTTACACTACATAACCTCATTAATAACTATTTGCTGTGCACAAAAGTATAAATGATTCTAATAATTTTTTTAATTTACTTAATATGTACACAGTCTAGGCGTAAATATTCTGTAGTAGGAAAGAGTGTGCAACAGAGTTTGCCCCTTAATATTAACGAGTGTTTCGTACATCGTACCATTAATCGTTTTTGGGACACTAGTGGTCGCCCTTATGGCAATAATCCGCGCTCTGCACGTACACTAAACACTGTGGCAGCTATTTCAGTGAAATGGCATTATTGGAGAAGCTTTAGAATTGATATCTTATAGAAGAGGCAAACATCACTAGTCCTGAAGGCCATAAGAGTAAAAAAGTTATTTGGTTGTGATGGGAAGGGAGGGGGAGGGGGGTATAGCAAAATCTTATTCTCAGACGAGAAAATCTTTAATGTACAAGAAAAATTTAACCCATAGAGTGAACGGTGTATGCTCGATATTTTCTAGAAGTTTAATATATTGTGAAAGCTGTTCAGTGTAGCCACCATCTCTCCTCAGTAATAGTCGGGTGAGGCATCTCCTATGAAAGTGTTTTCCTATTAATTTTTGAAAGATTAGATTGAAAGCATAAGCGTGAGTGTATCAAAAACTATGTTAAAAACTCTGATAAAACCTCTGATAATGGGAAGTAATTAGCGTTTTAACAGGACTTGACACTTCTTCAGTTTATTAAAGCTTCTGATAGGTATATAACGTCCCATCCAGGACAGTAAACAAACGGCCGTAGTTCCACCCACAACGATGCTTTCGCTTAACTTTTGGGATGCTAAAACTAGCTCAAGAAATAAACTCGGAAGGTTTGGAACCCCCAAATTTCCCTGTTAATCATATCTAACAAGACGCCACAGTATTGTTGCCCTGAAAGCCCTAAGCCAATACTGAAGCAAAAGGTGGGTCAATAAAATACGTTCGATATTTGGTTAACTAAGAAAAAAGGGCCCCTTTTAGAGCGAAAGAAAAAATTAAGTTCTATTACAAGTTTATTGTATTGGTTTATATACTTTGGAAATAAGCGGTATAAAAAAATGTTTACTAGATAGGTATATTAAAAAAAAGAAGCTTCTACGTTACAGTTCGGAGCTTTAATTACTGATCCTCACCTATACGTATAATTGGTTCACACTGATGGTACGAAATATTCTATAATATATGCGCCACTTGCTGGCACTTTTCAACATCAAAGGAAAACAAACAAAACAATAACAATAAATCACAAGAGAAAATAATGTTCAGATTACTATTGAAATATTAATTACATTAAATAAATGACAAAAAATTAACTGTGGTCTATGGAAAGCGAAAAGATTATATGAAGAAAAAGAAATCTGTTGAGATTATCTGACGGTTTTCTATTTAATTGTCAGCTGGCAAAAAATATACAAATATGTCTAACCGTTTAACGAGCCCTTAATTAAGTTGGAGTCGACAAATATCTAAAGGTAAAATTTGATTAATGTATCATGATCTGATTACTAAAAAGGCCTTTAATTAATTAAATTGAAGCTAACAACTTAATGAAGGTATATTTTTATCTAGATTAATTACAAGAAAATAAATTAGAGTTATCGAGTATTTTAGAGTTATCAAATTTTTCATACTTTATGATATAGTTATCAACGAGCCCCTCAATTAATTTACGGCTGTATGTGTGCCAATTTTAATAATAGATGGTGTCTAACGAGTCGATAACTAGTTATATTAATTAATTCTACGAAATGAATGAATATATATTTGTATAAATGCCTTCAGTTAAATAGCGTGGCCTTAAATTTAAAGTAAGACTTAAATATCACAAATCAGGATCTCCACGCTCTTAAATGATCTCGTAATTAGACCGAAAGGTAGCATATAAACTAAAGAATTAATTGCACAGTCCTATGAATTAAATACAATTATCAATAAACTTGTAATCGACAAAAAAGAATCAGCAGGCCATTTTACTTTTAAGCAACTCAAGGTATGAAGTGGTCAAAAAAAATAGACGCGAGAAAAAGCAAAATAACGAATCAATATTATGGCACTTAATTGCAAAATCCGAGAATAACTTCCAATCAATATTATGATAATAATCATGCAAATTTATTAATTAAAATAAAAATTAGAACATTGAAGAGAGATATAACTCGATAGTATTGATTATAAACTTAAGCTGACATACACAAGAGGACGATAAGAGTAACAAAGAATAATAAAAATGAACACAAGTTAAAATTGTGCATGTAACAGGCTACCTAATAGTCTTGACCTGGAGTCTTTCAACTATCGATTTTGGAGCGTTCTTGAAGATATGACTTGTTTATATGGCATCCAAATTTCGAGTCTGAAATAAAGTATTCCTGAAGCTTTTGCAAAAATATTGCTACGAACAATGCGTAAAACTATAGACGAATGTAGTCTACAACTCTGTATAGAAAGAGGAGACGAACACTTCAAATAACTTATACATTGTTTAAAACCTTATTTTCTGTACTTTTCGAATATATAGTATGTACTTTAGATTTGTACGATGAACTATTCTTTTTTTATACGTTATTAAAATCTGACAATATTGACGACTGTACGATAAATTAAGCCAAAATTTTTTATTGGTTTCACTTAAACTATGTACAAAATGTGATACTGAAAGGAATCTGCTTAAACCTAATGTCATGTATGCGTCACTGTTGCGCAATACTTTTTATTACTCTTTTTAATTAAAAATAACTATGAAAACCTATGACACTTGAGTGTCTGTAGGCTTTTGAACGCACCTCATATATTTCATATCAGGAGTCAAATAAATTACTTAGAATTAGAAGTTCTACATGAGAAGGAACATAAATATACAAAAATACATAACTATTGAAAAGACCTAAATATTAATACAAATATATTATTCCCCTATTTTAATGCTAAAGAAAAAAGAAAGAGATTCATAAGTTCATTACGAATTAAATGTAAGGATATTTTTATGTATTATGCCGCATAATACAATGGACTAACTTTTTAATAGAATATTTACCAGCATTTTTTGGTATTCTATTACGTATGTATATACATTTATAAAATTTGTATTCTGAAATCTTTGATATTGTGGCAACATCGATAATTTACTGCAATAACTAAATTATAGTTTTTTCCACTGGTAAATATGAAGTTTTAATCATTGTTTTGCTATTGATCGCCGAATTCCTTTTAGTAAAATTTTAAAATTTATAGTTCGGAACTGCAACAGTTTATAAAAATAATGTGGCCAATGTACTTAACTTTATAAATAAAGTTATTGGCAATTATTCAAATACAATACATCCTCGTTGCATTTACAAATGCCTTTTACTAAAAATATCTTATTGTAATTGTCTTACAGTACTCAATGGTGGTCCATTAGAAGGCAAATACATTTTAGAACAGTATCATTGCCACTGGGCAGAAACAAGTGAAAAAGGATCAGAACATACAATAAATGGTAAAGCTTATGCTGGAGAGGTAAAGTATTCTTAGTATTTATTAAACGTAATATGTAAAATGAATAAAATAAAAGACGTATTGTCAATTAAACTGAAAGAGAGAAGTTTTAAATTTACTTTTTATATTTTTTACCATTCTCATTTCTAAAAATAAAATGAAGTTATAAAATGGACTATTTTTTAATAAATCAAATAGTGGTTTTTAAATGTGTATGGCAATACGTTTTGTAGTAACTAAATCACACGCATGTATAATTTTTAAATAACGACTGTTGAAGAATAGAAAGTAATAATAAAGTGCTTATAGTCAAGACAGTAGAAAAATAGAACTCCTATTAACACTATAGTCAACTGCGTAATATATAAAACAAGGAAAATAATAATTATTATCTTCATTTCAGAATTAGAGTGTAATTTTCAAATTAAATATATAAAGACGTAAGAAAAGCAAAGAAGCAAAGCATTTAGTCCAATGACATGATGACTGAATTATCATAGCTGAATAAATAAATTTTCCATAGAAAGATTTAAAATAAGAGTATATGTAATTTCACAATTTATTATTATAACACACCTTTTTATGATTAACATTAGATAAATTTATTTGTGCTAGTCATTACAATATATACAGAGAAATTTTGCTCCTGTTGCCTATACGATTTCAGTGTATAATATCAATTCCGAATACCGTTCCAAACAGGCCGGTACTCTAGACAAACCATTCTTAATGTTTGGATCGCACCAAAATTTTTTTGGGTCGCAAAATGACGGAGGAGTAGTTAAAAAATAAAATATTAATACGGACCCTTTAATAATATAATAATTAATTCCATTTTGTTAAATTACAAACTATCTAAATGCTTGGGTCGTAGTATCAGTACAAAGAAATTTATTGGGTCGCTGTATAAGAGTGAAAAACGCTCTTCTAACGAGAAGCGTAGCACAAGATGAGTGCTTTGTGTTTGAAATCGTTTAGAACTTTAAATTAATAGATTCTAATATTGGATTGATTAAACTAAAATTTTACTTTTGCCTTTGAATAGTAGTAAACTACATCACTATTTACCAAGTACTTACAGACATAATTTTCTTTCAACTTCCGACTTGTTTTTGGGTAATAACATTTATTCTAAAAGTCCTTACGTTCTACGCAGCTATATATTGTAAAGCACATGTCTGTACTATATATATGTATATTTTGTTAAATGTTAAAAATTAAACATTAGACTAAAACAGTAATACTTGATTATTATACGACAATACATATAAATGAATATTTATATACACATAAATTTATATATATATATATATATATATATATATATGTGTGTGTGTGTGTATGCTCAACAGATTAGCCAAAAAAAATTCTGTAACTTATAATCAAACCAATTCTAACAAAACGAAAATTGTGCTCGACAATTATTTATATGGAAAGGTCTGTTTATATGAAAATCTAAAACTAGTTAAAATTAATGGTTCCAATTAATCTACCCTTATTAATTAAACACTACCAATACAGAATTTTGTATTTTAGTTACATTTCGTACACTGGAACTCTAAATACTCGTCATTTGCTGAAGCGATTGAGCATCCGGATGGTCTTGCAGTTCTTGGTATTTTCCTGCAGGTAAGAATATATGTGCATATGCATATAATCCTTACAAATGTGAACAAATTAAATTTTTAAAATTAAATACTTCACTAAACG
Organism: Dermolepida albohirtum; assembly: GCA_031893035.1. NCBI lineage: Eukaryota > Metazoa > Arthropoda > Insecta > Coleoptera > Scarabaeidae > Dermolepida > Dermolepida albohirtum. The sequence continues at coordinate 13,806 of JAVIWB010001785.1, read as the reverse complement.
TTGCCAGTGACTGTAAACATTACTATTTTTTTTAAATTTTAAGGCGATACAGTGACAAAAACAAAACGAATCACCCAATAAAAGCATATATTTTTAACCCAAATTTTGTACGAACGTTTACTGTGATGAGAACGATAAATGGTTAAACTTTCATTGAAAAATTTGTACCCTTTAGAGAGAAAATTTAATGAGTAGACGCAAATTGTAGGACATCATGTAGCTGTTGTAAATTTATTGGTGGGCTGAGAAGCATACCAAGCGTATAACCTATGCAGAACAATTAAGAATCTTGCAGGAATTGTAATGTAACAGCTGAAACATGAGAATAGGCAAGCATTGTCTTGCAGACATGTGGCAATACTTAATATTTGGATATATAGTAAAGTGAATCGTTCCAGAACATCATAAACATATCTCTGAGTATCTAAATGGCCTCGAAGAAATACAAAAGTACTTCCTAAACCAATTCCACCTTCCTTGGACGAAGAACTTATTCAGCACCCCAGCAGAATTTTAAAGATCTTGAGGACATCTTTAAAATACTGTTGGAGTTCTTCGTCTAACTAAAGTGAAAATGTGTTTACACCCTAAAATACATCACCCATCACCATAGAAAAGAATTAAAATAAGATGTTAAATTTTTCTGAAAGATAATATTAATTATCGATCTTACTTCCAGCCAAATCGTCGTCATATATTACAAAAAATGCAATTTTTAATACGTTTAAATAATTCTCTTTCATAGTAGTTATATTTATATCACAAAATTATGAATTCGATTTTTTTCTTACAGAAAAACAAGAGTAAACGCTATTTACGTTACAATCTATGCATATGGTATTACGTTAATATATTTGAGTCGTATGTTACCATTTAAATTAATTTCTCTTTTCAACTAATTTCTCGGGAATGCATCCCCGTAACAACATTCTGCAATGCCTATCTAAATTATTTAAGATAAATCTCTGATAAAGTCCAGTCAAGTGTTATGATTCTTTAATTGATTTATAAAAATGATTAAACAGAAATTTGTTCAAATTAAAATGACTTTGGACAACTAACAAGTCAAATTCTAGCATATGTGAATAAACAAGTTGTGTTTGCACTATTAGGTCAATACATATGAAATGTAAGCTCTCTTTTTTATACGGATATAAGTATATAGTTACGAAGTCGAATGTACTAAATTTTGTTATCGATGGAATTATGATTGAATTATTTGAAATTATGAGTAATCTTTTTACATATATTGTTTTTAAATTTATTTATATTTATATTCTTTTTATTAATAAAACAATATTGTATGTATTTTTCGCGAAAAACTGCGATTCAGGCATATATTCCAACAGACCCACAAATTATTTCGTTTTTTCTTTACATACCCAATTATTAAACTCTCAAATACCTCTTACTTGTGATTCATTATAATACTTCGTATTTTTATTGTTTGATTTAAACTTTTGCTGTTTTGTATAGTGATCAATAAAATTTATAATAATAAAATTTGAAATTAAAATTAAATTTTATTTCCTAACTCTATTGACATATTCTACTAAATAAAATTAAATTTCTTCTTTAAGCTGTATAGTATATTAACATCAAACATATAAATAAGCAATTAAATAAATAAATAAGTAAACAATCAAATAAACCACATCATTTTACATTAAACTCTGGTAATTACATTTTTTTCTTATAATTTTAAATTTGAATTTCTATTTCATTAAATTTAAATTACCCTCATTAGAGATATTTATACGATCGATCATGTCAACAGATAATTATAATACAATTGAACTAACTATAGACCTTAAAAATAAAAAAATATTAAATCATAAATATCCTTAAAATGAGTAACTGTAATATTTTTCTATCCAACAACTCACATAATATTACTATCAAATTTACTATAATTAAAACATTATTATTAATTTATCTTAAAACATCAAAAAGTCCATCTTTCTCTTCATTCCGTTTGTTCATATTTTCAACAGGGTTGATTCCAATAATTCCCTTCACTTTTGCACCAATTACGGTGGCAACATAACCTTCTTACGTATACATGGCTTACGTGTGTGTATTTTTTATATCACTAGTTTTAAAAGTTTATATACTTTCTAACACTACTTTTAAATTCGCTAGAAATTGTTTTAAATATTCACTTATATACACTGCTTTTTATTTATAATTACTTTTATTCATTTATTTATGGTAAGTAATAAGTATTTTTATTTGGCGTTTGTCAATATCACTTATAAGTTTTTGTTGTTATAATTAAAACTTTATTTTTTTATTTACTTTTCTAGCATGGTTACTTAGCAAGTATTTATGATGGAATGAATAGAATTTTCGCTCAAGAATACCTAAATTAAAAATAATTAAATTTAACGTCTTTCTAAATATTAAATTGAATATGTTATTCAGATTCTCTGATTTATAATTAATCAAATATTTAACATTTATATTTTAAATCTATCAAATAAAATATTTAAAAACTCCATTTTGATTTGTCAAAATTCAATTTAAATTCTTAAAATATTTTATATTAAAGCATTATACTTTAATAGTCCTCTTCTAAATTTCATTATAAGACTTCTATTTTTGTGGAAAATATTTTAGTTTTGGAAAATTCTGAAAAATACATATATAAATGATATTCTATTTGTTTGATTCAAGTTATACGTTTTTTATCGTGATTGACTCCTTTAAAATCAATTCATTTCAACACTATACTTTCCTGAATTTATATTAATATCACATTTGAATTCTCGTACCAAAATATTATACTAAATTTTAGTCCAAAAATTTTACGATTACCTTCTACTATAACATTAACATACCATTATTATATTTATGAATTGATTCTAAATTTGTATTTTTTTAGGTTCGTGGGTTCTATATGTGACTATACATGAGAATACAATACATTAATTCAACAACAATTAAAAATATTTACAAAATATTCCTAATTTAAACGTTGCTTAAATGTTTTGAATTAAAGCACTTTCAAATTTATATATTTCAAAATATTATCAAATAAGAGTATTATATTGTTCGATAGTAAGCACCTAGGCTTAATTTAATTTTCTATGTAACACATGACTAATCATATATAGATTCTATATGAAACTTTCTTCCGATGTTCACTATTCATATACGAGGTTCATTTAAAATTTATTATTATATATTTAGTTTGTTTCTGGACCATTCGAATTTCGTATTTATTTACAATTTTTTTAATAATACAATATAAATAGTACTAAAATACAAATTCTAAGATAATAATAATTTAAAGTACAGTCCATAATAGTATATGGCTAGTATCCAGATTTGTTTCCAAATGATAAAAGAAAAATTTATTTAATAAATTGAAATTTATTTTACGTATTTATTGAAAACTAGATACACATTTTGTGTGCAGTCCACACATCATCAGTAGGTGCTACTTGTAACATTCGAATAAAATGTCAATAATACCTTACACTTATACTCAAACGGGTAATAAAAAACCCTTGACACTAGTATTTATATTCTAGATACATATTTCGACAACTTGTCATCTTCAGTAATATTATCGAAATACTTATCTAAAGTACAAATACTAGTATAGTTAGGGTTCTTTTATTACGTGTTTGAGTATTTATTCAACCACTGTCTTCAACATAATTTCTAGAGATGTCAATTTCGCGGTGTACTCTACAGCCGTACAAGATCAACGCCTAACCTTCTCCCTTCCGATCTGCAATTTCCACAATTTCGTCTAAGATGTGACATATTAAAATGTATATTGAGAGCGACGCGTATTTGTTTTGCAACAGCCTGTTATATGAAATAATAAGTCAAGTGTACAGTTTGCCATATATTTCTAATCTACTGGATGAAAAGGCATTGCAAACGACACGTGAAGAATATAAAGCACATATAGAGAAGAGCTGGCGTAAAGTCGAACGAGGAATTTTTATTTTATTTACGGTAACAGTTATTTATTTCATTTATGATTTTATGTAATTTACCGTTTACTTTATTATTCAATGAATCATTTTATTCATGCTGGAATAAATACTCGAAATATCCGTTTAAAATTTTCTACCATCCGTCCGTGAACCTATTGAACATAAGATTAAATCCGAATTGAAAAATATGAAGCTGTGGTTACATGTGGACGAAACAACAGATCGTAAAAAATTCTGTTGCTAATGTTATGGTACGCACAATGAAACCATTTTAATTGTCAACAATTTAACAAACTTCTCGAAGAGTAGAACAATTTACTGCCGAAGTAATTTCAAAGTTAGTATTAAATATATTGGAAAATGTTGAACTTTCAACAAACACTGTAATGTTTATGAGTGATGGTGCCACAAACATGCTTTCTTCGGGCCGGTCTCTTAAAAACCTTTGTGCTAACTTGTTACATGTTACGTGTAAAATTCATGTGGCAAAAACTATTTGATGGTGTTATCCAGAGACAGATGCTTTAATAGCGCATACAAAAGCAGTGTTTGACGAATTCTCAAAACGTGTTCCCGAATTTTATAAACTGTGTCCCGGTATCCATGAACCATCAGAACCAATTCTTACACGTTAGGGAACATGGTTATTATAAATATTTTGAGAATATGAAGAACGTGATTTTAAAATCCGAAAGAAGCCACAGTAATCAAGCAAAGCCCATCAAAATTTCAAGATAATAAGGTTAAAACAGATTTAAAACTATTCATAACAATTACTTTGGATTAGTGAAGGCAATAGAAAAATTAAACAGTCTTTCGCTGTCGTTAATGGAATCTGTAAAAATAGTGAAGGACGTTCACGCACAGCTATGTGCGGTAGAAGATGCAAAAATTTTTTTTGTTACACGGAAGTTTAAAAGTGGGGTTGTTTAAAAGATGATCTTTATATTTTGTATATGAATGACTTCTAACATGTCTAAATCTTTATTGATGTTTTCCGACTAATTATTAATATTAAAATTATAATATATTATAATATATATATATAATTATAATATATTAAATACAGGGTATCTGCAAAATGCTTGGACATGGCTTAACCACAAACTCCTTGCATCAAAATAAGATGATTTAACCAAACTTACCTATATCCAAAATCGCATCGTTACGCCGGTATTCAGCTTTAAAGTTTTTCGAAATAAACAAAAAAATTCTTATTAAAACATAACACTTTGATCGATTTTAATTATTTTTGGTACAACATTTCAAGTATGTGTAAGTCCTATTTTGAGATGATTTGGGTCTTTATAAGTAGACCGCAAGTGTATGAAACATCGATGACGTGGCACATTTCTGCCTGTAACTTTTTGATATGAAGATTAAGAGCTTTAATCTTTTTTTAACCGAGAAGATACATTTGTTAGTGACATTTTTTGTATCTTTGTAATTTTTGATATCTGTTACAGTTTAGTCACAAAAAATAATATCCGACTCGAATGTAATCTGCTTTCCTGGCAACACGCATAATCTGGTTGGCTTATTATTTAGTAAAAACGATTGCCTTTAGTTTTCTACAGCTGTCATAAAAGAAATGATAGTGTGCGTTTTGTGATCTTTGATTACGGTTTCTTTATTGAGTGTTTTTGACTATTGTCATTTTGATTGTGTAATTGTGGTTGTATCTTCGATTGATAATAATGGCTTTCTCTTTCGCTGAATAAACTGATATGTTGCTGGTTCTCGGGTTTTGCGAAGGAAATTGTCGGAGGAGTGTGACAGTATACCAGCAAAAATATCCTAATCGTCATATACCAAATCGACAAACATTTGCAAACATTGAGAGGCGTCTTCGGGAAACTGGGAGATTTCAACCAATGACTGCTGATCGTGTACGCCCTCGTGTAGTTCAAAACCCTGACTTGGAAGAAGAAGTTCTATACAGAATAGGAGCTCATCCACAAAAAAGTACTCGTGGCTTGTCTCGTGAATTAGGAGTCTCAAAAGATGTTGTTCATACAATTTTTAAAGAGCAACTCCTGTATCCATATCATTTGCAAGTAGTACAAGAACTTTTACCAGCAGACCCCGATGCGCGTCTCACATTTTGCCGATTTATTCACAGAAAAAGGGCTAGAGATATTTATTTTCACAACAAAATTCTCTTCACCGACGAAGCATGCTTCGCAAGGAGAGGTGTTACAAATTTACACAACGAACACGTGTATGCAGATCAAAATCCACATGCTTTTAAACAAGGCCGCTTTCAGCAGGAGTTCCGAATTAATGTATGGGCAGGTATAATCGGCAATAACATCATAGGTCCTGTCGTTTTACCTAATCGACTAAATGGAGTGAATTACTTAGATTTCTTACAAAATACTTTGCCAGGCTTATTGGAGGACTTACCACTAGATCTAAGACGTGACATGCGGTTTCTACATGATGGAGCACCACCTCATTTTACGTTGAATGTTAGGAATCATCTTCATGCACAGTTTCCTAATAAATGGATCGGCCGAGGAAACGACGCACCTGTAAAATGGCCTCCTCGCTCGCCAGATTTGAATATCTGTGATTCGTTTTTATGGGGAACACTCAAGAGCATCGTGTATTCTATTGCTATAAACACGGAGAATGAGCTTTGGGCTAGGATACAAAACGCCACTCAATCAATTAGAAATAATGAAAAAAGTTTGCAAAGAGTGCAATTCAATTACTTGCGGAGAATCGCTCTCTGTATTCAACCAAATGGCGGACATATCGAACATTTGTAGTAATTTAGTTTTTGTTTATTTGCCGTTAATAAATTTTTGCAAAAAAATTTTTATTCGCCACTTATTTTACTAAATAATAAGCCAACCAGATTATGCGTGTTGCCAGGAAAGCAGATTACGTTCGAGTCGGATATTATTTTTTGTGACTAAACTGTAACAGATATCAAAAATTACAAAGATACAAAAAATGTCACTAAGAAATGTATCTTCTCGGTTAAAAAAAAATTAAAGCTCTTAACCTTCATATCAAAAAGATACAGGCAGAAATGTGCCACGTCATCGATGTTTCATACACTTGCGGTCTACTTATAAAGACCCAAATCATCTCAAAACACGACTTACACTTACTTGAAATGTTGTACCAAAAATAATTAAAATCGATCAAAGTGTTATGTTTTAATAAGAATTTTTTTGTTTTTTTCGAAAAACTTTAAAGCTGAATACCGGCGTAACGATGCGATTTTGGATATAGGTAAGTTTGGTTAAATCATCTTATTTTGATGCAAGGAGTTTGTGGTTAAGCCATGTCCAAGCATTTTGCAGATACCCTGGATATTAATATATTCATAATGTACAAAATTGCAATTGATATAATAGATATCAAATTCTCCTAATTGATTAAAATTGCCTATATTGTTCGTGAGATAATTTGGTAATGTACGAGGGAGCGTTTTTATATTCGCGGAATGAGCGGGTTGTAGAGAGGTGAGTAGGCGCATTGGGGGCGTGGCCTGTGCAGCGACAGTTAGTCTTTGAGCTATCGTCAACCAAGTAACATAATCAGGAGTGAAAAGTGAAATATGAAAAAAATCGAATATCGTGCCGTTATAAAGTTCCTTACCAGGCAAGGAAAATCAGTCGCGACCATAATGAATGAGATGTCATTGGTTTACGGCGACTCTTGTCCAGGAAAAACCATGGTGTACAAGTGGCATAGTTTATTTAAACAAGGAAGGGAATCCCTTGAAGACGACCCGAGGCCGGGCAGGAGCATTGAGGTGACCACGCCAGCACTTATCCAAAAAGTTGAACAAATTGTACTCGAAGATGCTCGACTAAAGAAGAAGCAACTCGCAGAAATGGTTGAAGTATCCGATACAACAATTTTTAAAATCCTACACGATCATCTCGGCATGTATAACGTCAGCGCAAGATGGGTGCCGAGAATGCTCACGCCGCCGCAAAAACAACAGCGCGTAGAGTGTTTGCGTGCATTTTTGGACCTCTGTAATGAAGACAAGGATGGTGTATTGAGTGGAATTGTTACTGGAGACGAAACTTGGGTTCATCATTATGAACCTGAGTCCAAACAATACTCCATGCAGTGGCATAAAAAGGGCACAGCACCTCCCAAGAAATTTAAAGTGTCACAATCAGCTGGGAAACTCATGGCAACGGTATTTTGGGACTCGGAAGGAATATTGTTGATTGATTATAAAGATAAAGGTGTTTCTATAACCGGAGAATATTACGCTTCAATATTAGAGCGACTAAAAGAAACCATTAAAGAGAAAAGACGGGGAAAATTGACAAAAGCTGTTCTGCTTTTGCACGACAACGCGCCCGTCCACAAGAGCCGCGTTACGTTAGCTGCCCTGCATAAGGTGGGCTTCGAAATTGTGAATCACCCACCCTACAGCCCAGACCTGGCCCCGAGTGATTATTACCTGTTTCCGAAAATGAAAAAAGAGCTGCGGGGTAAAAAATTTACTGCCGATGATGAAGTCAAGGAGGCAGTTTCGGCGTATTTTGCAGATAAAGAGAAATCATTTTTTTATGAGGGTATAAATAAATTAATTGAAAGATGTGAAAAATGTATCCGTCTTGCAGGTGAATATATTGAAAAAGAAAAATAATTTGGTTTTTTTATTTCCACCCCTTGTCCCCCATTCCGCGAATATAAAAACGCTCCCTCGTATTATTGTTGGAAAAGGTCAAGATTAAGTTACATTTTTTAAATAATTTATTCAAACTGTTTCACAAATTTTTTCTTCTTCTTATTTTACGGTATTTCTAATTATTGTTTAAAACGTTGGAATGCAACGCTATGTTTAAAAATTTAAACTTTTTTTCTATTTTAACTTGAGTTCGAATAAAAAATAAAAATTACTACTTGCTGTAAATGTATTTATGTTTCTTCCCTGTAAATATCAAATTTCAAAGTAAATTCTGAACCTTGATCGGCAAAGAAATTTTGAGGCCTTTTAGAGAAGAAGAGCCAAGTTAAACTTGCAGGCTGACTAAATATTAAGTTGAGTAAAAGTAAATATTATACAATCGTAACAGAACATCTAAGTTATTAAATAAATATAAAACTCCAAGATACGTATCACATTTCCTACTTCATTCTAACAACAATCTGATAACGGTGTGGCACTTGATTTTAATGAGCAGTTGGAGAACCACTCCTTTACACCATAATACGAGAACCCACCGATTGTGAACAACAATATCGATGTTTTATAATATAAAGCATGATACATTCACAACGGATTATCATTTCTTCAAGCATCTCAACATCCTTTTCCTGTTTATGCGACAGACAAAGATCTGAAATCACCCCAGGAGCGCGAACGTAATAATAACTCGTAGTCTGCCAAACCCCCACGTAATTGGCGTTAAGCTGTTAGGAGATGTCAGGGCATGAATTATTATTATTATTATTATTAAAAGATAAAGATTTTCTTAACAAAGAACATCAAGTTCAAAAATTCGGATTTTTAAATGTCTTCCTTAGTTGTTAGCAAAAGTAACTTTAAACAGTTGGAAAAAATTTCAGTTAATAAAACGATGTTGCCCGGAAATTAAGTAATTTTAAATTTTAGTCAAGAAATGCAGTATTATATATATGTAAACATATCGACCTAATAGCACCTAATTTACAATTATGTATTATTTTTAGTATTATTGTACTTATTTCTTTAAATTTAATTTTAAGCCAGGAGAGAAGAATATGGAAATGGAAAAAATTGTATCTTATTTACCGAATATACAATTCAAAGATCAACACTCAGATATTAACGAAGGTATTGATCCGAACCAAATGATACCACCAGAGAGTCCTTATTATACATATTTAGGTTCACTTACTACCCCGCCATGTTTAGAATGTGTCATATGGATTGTATTCAAAGAAGCTATAGAAGTATCTGAGGAACAGGTATTCATTTTTATATATTATTGTATTCGTCCTTACATAATACATATGTTAAACAGATTATGTAGACACAATAGTATACTGTCATAGTTGCTTTCTCTCTCTCACCTCTCCCTCTCTGTGTGTGTAACACACACATGTATGAATATGTGTATATACATATAAAATTTTCAAAGGTCGATGCATAAGTTTGTAGCGTTTTAATTGAACTCAAAATGTATTAATTTTATAACAAAGGAACTACATGAACTAATCAAACATATAATCTCCTCCGATTTGGTAATTTTTCGATTTTAAGCCTGGTGGTTTGGAAGTGAAGGAGCCGTTAAGGCAATTTTGAAGCACGACGTCGTTATTACAGGAAAAGTTGTTTGATGGAAAGCGAAAGAAACGACGAACGGTTTTTGTAAATATTACTTTTTATTTAACTAAATAAGTAATTATATAAAGATGTTAAATTTGGAGATCGGAGCTTATAACATCATAAAAATCTTCTAAAAATTCTAAGATACCCTAAGTAGAATGAGGTGATGCAATATCTTATTGGAAATAACCTAGATTTAATTCATCATTGTATATGTAACAATTAATTATTTCAAAATAACCATACTACACATATATCTGTAAGTATTTGTTGAATGTAAAAATATTAGATCTACATTCGTCCATTATGATATGACTACCCACAGAGCTCATCACGAATGATTCTGTAAATATTCAAATATAGTTAATCGGCAACAGTTATAGAGTTTTATTAGAACTACCTATTTGTGCCAATAATCTTTTTTACTTTATTCACATAACACATTCAACTTGGATATTACCAACATCTACTCTGATCTGCCTTTGCAAAAGGCTCATTTGCTATTTGTGTTAAGCAAACAGGTCGCAATTAATATTTGTATTAGAAACGTTTGGAGTAAATTTATCGAAACACGATTGCAATTACCAAACCAATGCATGTTCCATTCGCATTTTATTTTTCACTAAGAAAATAAGCTGTCAAAATAGAGCTATTTTCTTCAGTTTTAAATATAATCAATATAGTCTAACCAAAAAACATATGCGTAATAAACTGGAACACATAAAGTAATAATCATTACCTACACAAAATATAGAAAAAATAATAAAATATTAAGAGAATTATTTGAAAATTTAAAATAAAATATAGATGATGCGTACAAAATAAATACAAAACAATCACGAAAAATGGCTTGATACGTGTATGTAAAATGAAACTAATTTGACAGTGAAAAATAGCAAATAATGCAGAGTAGCAAACTGACGAAGCCTAAATTCTCCAAAGCGAGGCTTACCTAATAGTCTATCATTTTGGTTGGCCACAGAATACTTAAATTGGCATCAAGATAAGATTGACTCTTTTACGTACTTTTGAAATACGTTATTTGAAATTTTATGCTTCATAACTAACTACTTAAAATGTTTATTTGATACAAATTGATTGAAAAATCTTTATTTGATGCAAGCTGACTAAAAAAGTTATCGACTTAATAGCACAAAACATTTTTATTTGTTACTTTATTAATATCCAGAGAGCAAATTTTTCTTAAATAAATAAAGGAAAATACGTTAAAACTTATTTAAAAAACAAATTATTGCATACTATAATGGATAAATATTCAAAATTACCATTTTGTTCAGAACAGAGATCTATACGTACTCTCATGTGATAGAAAACACTTCTCGAGATTTATTACTTACCGTTATCGTAAAATTCCTCTAAATAAATGTGTATTGAAAATATTGACAACCATATCACCATCATGTAACTAATCAATAATGAATTCACTATAACGATCTATATTTATTATATTGTGAAAGAAAATTGTTTCAACAATTCGTAGTATCGAAACTGCAATCCAAACACCAATTTTAACATAGCCATTGAAAACCGGAGACTCTGTATAGACATGTAATCGCGTCTTTAGTGCAAAGCAAATTACCATATGAGATATCTACAAGACATTTAGAAAATATTTAGAAAAAGATATTTATGTTAGTGGTATTTATTACCTATTTGACAGATAATTTAGTTATTCTTCTAACATTTGTTTTAAAACGCTACCGGTTTCCATAAACTTCTGAACCAATCTGCTGCAATGTCATTCAAACAGATCAAGTATTATTTCTTCGTCAGAATATTCGGTCGAAAACTACAGAAAATACGATTACAATGAATACGTCTATAACCAATTTTCGTTTAATGTTACACTTCGATTCGTTGTCGTAACTGTTCTATTATGTTCATTTCATTAGTGTTTTCATACGACCCTATACACAAAAATCTCTAAATGTTGTAAACATAGTTGGCGATGAGATAAAACAGCAACTCACGTCATTACGTAGACTACCTCAACAATTAAATTTAAACTGTTATACCCTTCACGATGTTTTAAGAAAACATTAATGACGACGACATTTTGGATACAACTTTTTACCGAAGAAATGTAGTTTCATCTGAATGGTTATATTAACAGTCAACACATGCATATGTGGAGCTGCAATAATCTCCATTATTTGAGAGAAGCTCCTATGCATCCACTGAATATTGACGCGCGGAAGCCGAAAGAGAAGTTCAATTTTTTTAAGGAAGTTTTAATGCTGAGATTTATCGAAATAATATCCTTGAATCTAACTACACAATTACGAAATTCAACACGGTTATTTTCAACAGGACTTTGCCGTTAACCACTTTGCTCGTGCGATATCTCTGTTGAAAAAGTTCGGTTTTTAAAACACGTGTACATACCATAAATGATTTACAGAACAATGTTCATCCTCAGTGTGAAGAAATTGACAATAAAGTGAAAAGAATTGTTTTCGAGAGCATGAAAAGGAGAATAAATTTATGTACTCAGCAGAGCTACGAACATATTCAACAATTTCTATAATTTTCTTCAATATTAATCATAACCTTGCTTTTCATTTCTTTTTTTGACAACCATCATACCTAATTCTATCGTTTATTACACATTTAAAAAAGAAATACATTTTATACGTCACGGTGCGTGTCTATGAGCGTGATCCCGGTCACGCTCATGGACACATGTTTGATACAGACTGGTCAGAAAATCACGTATAATTGTCAGGTAGGGTGATTCTATAATTAATTGTGAGTCGACAATCCTAATACAAAAATGCTGTATTGTCATTAGCTAAACCACACGAATTAATTAAAAAAAATAATATACAATAATAATTAATGTTCCAACATATCTGAGATAATTAATTGTATTGTAGCGTTAATTCTACTTACTACTCCATATTCATTGGCTGGAGGCATCGCGTAAATTTTTTCCTTAAAAAAGCCACAAAGAAGTTAAGGGGATTCATATCTGGTGACCTTGCTGGCCATGATATTGATCCATTTTGTTTATCTATCTGGAAAACTTTCCTTTAATCATGCTCTTGTAATTCCTGCATTACGCCCTGGTGCATTATAAGCTCGTGCATGTAATACATGTTGGCTCTGACATTTAATGGAACTTATCCAATACTTCCTCCAGCACATTTACGTATTAATTTGCATCTAGTCTACTTGGAAGAAGTATTGCTCCCAGAATTTGAACGTTTAAGATGCCAAGCATTCACAGAAAACTTTCTTAGGTATCAAAATTCTCGAATAGCTCTGGAATTTTCATCTGCCCAAAAATGGAAATTGTGACTGTTGGAGACGCCATTTCTTATAACATGTACTCGTCATTCCATAAAAGAAGTGATAATATGTTTGGATCTTCTTGAATTTTGTTTAAAAAATTATTTTTTCCAAATTATCATTTTCGTAAGATGGTTGCACTTCGCAAATTGAAACGTTCTTAAAAGGCTTTCCGTAAGCGCTGAAAGAACTGTTGTCTTATTTTGAATGGTCGTTTCCTAGGCTATTTGTCTAGTACTGCAAGTA
>JAVIWB010001783.1:0-254378 GCA_031893035.1 Dermolepida albohirtum | reverse complement strand
TTTTCAAGTTCGGAAACAGAAAATAATCCGAAGGGGGAAAATCTGGCAGATGCATGAGGAAGCAATTCGAAATTTAATTCATTGCTTTTGGGTTTCGCGATGGCAGATGTGTGAACTGGTGCATTGCGTTGAAGAAACAAAACCTTTTTTTCGGCAAATGCAGCGGATGTTGCTTGATTTCATCACTCAAACGCTGCAATTTTCATTCATTTGTTGATTAACTGCTTGTCAATATGTTTCGTTATTTTTTATGAGGATATGTTCCGTGAAATATTTTGTTTTCCCAGGTTTACATTTTATTGTCGTTAGTTATTATTACATGTTTATAGTGCACATTAATCATAAAAATCAAAGTTCTTCATCCTCCTTTCCTGGGTACTGTAAACTGTTCTGTGTGATATTTTGTGACTATTGCTCTGATGAATCCATTGAAGGAATCTAAATCTGTGTCTGGCCATTTTATGAACCCGAATGAATAAATTAGCAGTAGAATTGCCTAAGTGTTAACAGTTTTAGTTTCATTTATAACATTTAATTTGGTGAGACGAGTTAGATTAATTAAAATAAACTTTCACTAGAATTAGGAAGAAATGTAACAAAACCTAACTGAAAAGCAAACAAAACGTAACAACTTCATTTCAGTGTCGGAGATGGGAACTTTTATGGCATCTAGTAATGAGTGAAGTTGTTGATAATTCATTTGCAATACAAAGAAAGAGCACTTAATACCTCTCCTTGGAGTATAACTTGGTTTGCTGTTATTTCCTGTTGTTTGTGGCATACTTGATTGTGCGTTTGTTCATAAGAATATACACAACATACTCAAGGAACGTTACAAGAAAATATATATCTTAAGAATACGCAGGAGCCAGCTGGATGGTATAGTGTCGAAAACCTTCTGATAATCGCTATAGGAGCAGAAAAGATTTAGTTTTATATATTTAGCGATCAATAATTATTGGTTTTTTTACATCATTTTTAACTTTTTTGACAAGTTTTCTATTCTTCGCATAGTATTTCATTGTTCATCAAGTGTTCTTCTATTTTTGATATTATTAGAGATACAAAAATCTTATTAGTGGTAGCCAGATAGATTATAGGACGATAAGTTGCCAGTATTGGTTTCGTTCGCCTTAGGTTTTAAATGGGTTAAAGAAGATAAGGAAAAGTATGTGTTTTGTTGGATTTGGTAATATTTTGGTTATAAAATGTCCCATTTTATCGTGAATGCTTGTCTGTTTCCTTAAAGCAATATTTACGTAAATTTTCTATTCCAAGAAATTTTCAGTTATAGATTTTTGTAATTGTTGTTACAATATCTTGCTTTGGTATAATTACATGGTCAATCGAATTATATTTGCCAAGTAGTTTTATTTCGTTCTAACCATGCATTCTCATTATGGTTTTCATTATTATTACGTGTGTTTTTATCTCATTTTGGCTAAGCCACATATTTATAAATTTAAGCTCGGACCGTACACAGCCGATACTGCAATACTAATATACATCATAAAACAGTAGATCAATACAAGTTTTATGATGCTTTTTATTTTCATGCGCAGAATTCTGATTATTATTATTATTATTATTATCTATATTTGCTTATTTTTATTTTCGTATTAAGTATTATAAAATTATTAGGTATATTCTTTCATTGCCTTCAGAAGTCTTCTGATGGTTGAGTAGGTGTTACTAATATCAGCCTTTTATGTTGTAAATATGAGATTGTATTCCTTAAGGCTTTCATTGAGTTATTTGAGAATTACTCAAGTAGACGAAATTATAATTAGTACAATTTTAATCTATTTCGGATGCCATAATTGCTGTATCTCTTCCGCTAGGAAGATACATTTAATATGCTTCTCTAACTGTAAATTTCAAACATCGAATTCGACATTTCATATACACTAATCTAACAAATAAAGCCTAAAAGCACTGGATTTAGTTTGGAAATAATATTTTATCCATATTAACATTTATCATCTAATTACTATGTAGTATAATTTAAAATGCAGCGTAAAAAATTAATATGTTAATATCATGCGCTCGCTCAAATTAATTTCTAATGTATTTTGACAATTTATCGCCTGCTTTATTTGTGTGTACGCATCTGTGTCATTATGCAATTTATTCTCATCCACTGCGATACATATTTAATATTTATTAAATAAAATCTGCATAACTCTGAATACATATGTAGTTAAAAGTATATAAATGTAGTTAATATTTATTAAATAAAGTCTGCATAATTCTGAATACATAGATAGTTAAACATATATAAATGTAGTTAAGCGTAGTTAATGTAGTTTCGCTTTAAATGTAGTTAAATCTATAAATGGCTTTGGACTTTCCAATTATTCGATGCAGTTCTTTGGATCTTTGTCTGTACGTACGAATACAAAGGTACTAGGAAAGTTTTGCAATACAGCTTTGTTCATTTAACTATTATATATTATTTTAATAGTACTTTCCTCTACACTCAATACACTTCTCCATCCTCCGAAACTAATCTTTGAACCAGTTCTGCAAAGTTTTATTAGGGAGTAAAGGAAAACCGCTGCCCTTTTAGCTTGATTTTCACATGCGGGAACAGTGCAAAGTCGCAGGGAGCAAGATTTGGACTGCAGTGAGTGTGCTCGAGAAGTTTCAATTTTGTCGTGGTCAAATATTCGGTGCAAGCTTTTGGCGCGGTGAGATGGAGCATTGTCGTGATGGAGGAACCAGGTGTCCATTCTTGATTTTAACCGCAGGTTCTGCATAGATACAATGACTTTAGGCAGGCACTGTTCCATATACCACTTAGCTGTGACTGTCTTCTGTGTGTCAAAAATGACGCGTTCCACAATTCCACTCGAATTGAAAAGTACAGCTATCATTTTCTTTTTTACAGATCGGGATTTTTTGGCAACTACCTCTATATCAAAGACCCAAACTTTGTTTTAAGCTTTGGTCGGCACATCGTAATAGTACAGCCAAGTCTCGTCATCTGTCAAGATGTTGTTCACATGCCGAAATTGTCACTTATTAAACTTTTTTAGCATCCCCTGGCACCAAGTCACACGTCGTGTCATCTGCTCTTTAGTCAGTCGATGCGGCACACAGAGAGTACAAAGTTTCTTCACGTGCAAATGGTCATGTAGAATCGAACGAGTTGCTGGTGCATTGAGACCTGAAGTACCCTCTATCTGAGATCACTCGCCTGTCCTCGCCAAGCATTTTCTCACAGTATTAACGTTTTCCTCCGTAACTGACGTTCGTGGTCTTATCGACCTCTCATCATCCTCCACAGTTAAATTTCCCTTTTGGAATTATCTACACCACATGGATATCGTTGTGCGTTGTGGACAAACATCACCTAGTGCAAGAGTCATTTCTTCGAAGCACTGGTCTATGTTTAAACCACGCACGAAATTATAATGCAAAACTGTCTTTATCACATTTCGTGACCACGATGCCATCGCAAGCACTTTACACCCTCACTGCTAATGAATAACTGAGCCCGTCGACATGGCGCGGCGGTTACTATGCACGTATGAACATGTCTTAACATGCAGCAACAAGCAGCTTCCTACGATTCATCGTTGTGTCATATCGTAAAATTTTCCTAGTACCCTTTGTAGAGTTACGATCTCCTAAGAGACACTACCTATGCTATTATTTGGCCTTGGCGCCCGGCTTTAACATTAAACTCCGACTAATTAAGATAAACCAAAGCTTCTTAAGTCTAGGTGGTTTTGCGACGCGCAGTATTCTTTTGACTACCGACAAGGTTGTAGCAAATATTTATGTAAACTTAAACAACATTTTTTTAATAAATCTTACTTACTACAGCCGTTATAATATGCAAGCACTCTCGCCCATCGACATGGCGCGGCTGCTACTATGCACGTATGAAAATGTCTCGTTATGCAGCAACAAGCAGCATCCTATGATTTATTGTTGCGTCATATTGCAAAACTTTCCTAGCACCCTTTGTATGTATAATGGAATGGTTTCATATCTTGCATCTTCTTTTCCTTATCTGCGTAAATGATATTACAAACTGTGTAACATCGCATTGTTTACTATATGCGGATGATTTGAAGATTTTTCGTCGTATTGAGAACGTTGAGGTTTGTGTAATTTTACAAAACGACCTAGTATAATTTATTGTCCAACAAAAAGAATTTCCATAATACAAGAATGTAAACGGAGTACATACAGTACTTATACAAAAAGAATTACCATAAATATCCAAACTAAAAATAAAATATATGTGCCCATAGACATATATATATATATATATATATATATATATATATATATATATATATGTGTGTGTACGATACACAACTAACATTATAATTTCTCCGCTAGTAACAATAATGAAAACGAATAAAACTAAGTATAATATTCAAAACAATTCGAATTATTGATATTAGATGAGGAAGACATAGATTCCATTAGCATTCTACGTCATATGTATAATTGGTGCTTTGTAGATGATATTCGTTCTCGCCCTCGAAACAATAAAACTGCTTGTGGTTCTTGTTACATGTTGTCATAATAGTTATTCATCAACTTAAACAGGAATCTGCTACTTTCTTCGGCTCTGCGGTTAGTAAGAGCTGTAAAATCATGTCTATCCATTAAAAATTTGCAATCGGTATCAACTTCAGAACAAATACCATCGATTTTGAAAGAAAAATACTTTGAAAATGTTCTCTGAATCATTTTCAATACAGTTTGATAGGAAGCGTAATGCGGATACCAAACCACAGAAGCATATTCCAGGTTAATTTGAACTAGGGCATAATAAAATGTTTTCAAGATTTCCTGGTTGTTATATATCCTACCGCACCGTATCAAGTAGCCTAAAATTTGCGTGGCAGAATTTCTAAAGGAATGAATGTGTTCTGTAAACGACAAAGCAGAGTCGAAACACACCTGCAAGCCTTCGTTAATGTTTGTCTCGAAATAATATTCTAATCCACAGATTATTGAAAGATTTAGGGATTTTTGCATTTACTGTAAGGCATCACTGCACACTTGCCTAGGTTTAAGAGTATTTTGTTTGGCTTACGCCAGACATTAATTAAGTTAAAACTTTTTTGTAAAAGTACGTAATCTGATTAAGAGGTTACATTGTAGTAGATTTTCACATTATCTGTCTGAGCCAAAACATTGGAGTTCAGAATTTCGAAAAGGTCGTTTAGGTATATAAACATATTTAATAATAAATGTATTGACCGACAAAGACCCAAATTTGAACCCAGTGTATAATAGCACAAACTTACATCTAGGCTTTATGCTAATTAAAGAATGTTAAGAATCATCAGACATAAAATCATTATTCTGTATACCCATATCACGATCTTTTGCATTGTGTTATTAAAACAATTCCTTCAAAATCATATCTCAACTAATGAATAAAAGTAAAGCGCGATCAACGGCGTCAAGTGTTCTTATAAAATCTGTATATATATATATATATCATATACTTGTTGTCGTTTATTAATAGAGAGAGAGATATGATAATATATTGTGTAATTTCAGTTTCGAAAAGGTTGTTTTATATAAACATATTTAATAATAGAGGATTTTGAATTTTACCATTGAAGAGATCAGACATAAAATCATTATTCTGGACATAGCACGATCTTTTGCATTGTGAGAAAAACTAAAATCACTCAACTTGGATAAAAGTAAAGCGTTTTCAAATGTTCTTATAAAATCTGTATATATATATATATATATATATATATATATATATATATATATATATCATACACTTGTTGTCGTTTATTAATTTTTATATTGTGTACAAAAGTATTTTTTGCTTTTCACATTTTAATTTTAATTGGAAGTATTTTCCTGGTTTGTTAAGTACTCACTATCAAGCATTTTCAAATGAAAACACTTTTATTGACTTCAGTTCTGGTACACCTGCTAAACTCAAATATATTTGAGAATATTTTCTTGATTTTATCTTCGAAATAACGCTCGGCCGTGTACTTGTTGATACTTCACTATTGTTTAATTCTCGCTTATGCCCAGTTTAAAATTTATCTATGATTCTGTATAAATCTAGTTCTACTCGAATGCCGACAATTGCAGTCAACACATTAACTACGACATACACAATCGAGAATCGTTCCGACTGGGGTTGTTTGGAGTTGAACGAAGTGCATTTATATACCATATTCACGCGTGCGGTTGCGACAGACGTTTCAAAATGTTCGAGACAAATTGGAATTTCTCGGAAAGCCACCGGAATTTCAGATATAGTGGACATAACATAGAAAGCGTTAGAGAGACACTATTTTATCAAAATAGCGGATCGTTGTCAAATATCTATAAATATACCCTTTTTTGGTAATGTACTTAATGCAGTGTCGTAGTGTGACTTTGGCGTCAAAACACATTCAAATAGAAGCAATTTCCATAGACAATTATTGTAGGAGAGTAGACTAATTGGGAAGCGCTGAGTTATTGTTTTAAGCAGTGTGTTATATTACTTTAATAAAATATTTCGATTGTTTCTTAAAAGTAGCTTGAGAATATTATAGAAACCTTAATTCCAGTAATATTTCACGTAATACCTTTAGGTAATCTTAGCTTCGAACTCGTATTCATTATTTAAGTCAGTGACATTAAAAAAGACGTAATCTACTATCTCGCCTTTTTGAACTTAATGAATACCATTCAATTTATTTAGTAATAACTCTTCTTTATCATGCCAAATGAAATAGTTAACTTGAAAGCGAATGTTTACTGTTTGTAAACTAGTTTCATTTGATTTCAATCGAATGCTTCTGTTGCCAGTACTTAAAAGGATTAATCCCAGTGTACGGCATATTGCATTGATTGGATATATAATTACAGTAAACATTAAACTGCCTATATCGAATTGTATTTGACTTTAATCGCTAGTCTTACAGTTCACTACTACTGTTGTAATTCTAAAGATCTGCCATAATTTACTAATTACTAATATTTAATAGAAAAAACATTTACTCGACAGGAATTATTTTTAAACTGGATTTTTCAAGGCTGCTGCTTTACTTATGAGGCAAGTTTTATTAGATATTTTGATAATTAAATTTACCCTGGCTGTACGCTTCTGATACTGTTTTTTTTTTATGTATGTATAATAATACACCGTAAAACGGTAAATTAATACAAGCTTTATGATGCTTTGAACTTTTATTAGAAGGAATTTTATTATTAATTTCTTTGTATTTATGTAAATGCAGATGAAATTAGCTTTTTCTTGACTGCTTATTCAGACATTTTCTGACAATTGATCACGTGTTCAAAATAACAGTTTTTTGCATTATATTGTATTTTTGGCTTGCGTCAAATATTATGTAAATATTTTTGAGGTGATTGACAGTGATAAATGATTAAATTAAAAGGTACTTAATTCATTTTAGCTTCGTTTATTTATTACATTTTTTAATTCTTACCCTCTTTGAAGATTGTGCACTGCACTGATCAGATATGGGCCAAGATAAATATACTATTACTTCCTAGGTTGATATGAAGTGTGTTAAGGGGCTAAATAGCCCCTTAATCAATCTAAATAAATAATAAAGCCAATATTATTTAATAGTAACTATTTATTTGCACCTGGTAGTTAGTAAATTTATTACGTGCGCGTGTCCGGCTAACTGAAACGCTGTAACAAATGCAAATATGAAAAGAATTGCAAGAGTTAATAATTAATAAATGTTTATAATGAGCATCAAAAGTGCAGGATGTGTGCCAAGCTAAAAGAATAATTATTAGTGGAAATAAAACAACAGGGTTGCCTTTATAATTTTATTCACTAATTTAAATTAATTCATTAAACTTGAGTATATTTAAATATAGATAATTAATAAGAACTAGAGTAACAGATAAAACAAAATATACGTAATTGCGATGCTGTAATAAAAATAATTCGAGTGATGTAAAATGATACAGAGTGATACAATTTGTGGAATAAAAGATTAAAAGGATTAAATTAAAATAAGTATCAAACGATACGTGAGGTACTTGCCTGTGTGTGTGTGTGTATATATACGAGGGAGCGTTTTTATATTCGCGGAATGAGCGGGTTGTAGAGGGGTGAGAAGGCGCATTGGGGATGTGGCCTGTGCAGCGACTCATGATTACTATAAATACGAAGTTTCATTGTTATTAGACAGTTAAGCTATCGTCAACCAAGTAACATAATCAGGAGTGAAAAGTGAAATATGGAAAAAATCGAATATCGTGCCGTTATAAAGTTCCTTACCAGGCAAGGAAAATCAGTCGCGACCATAATGAATGAGATGTCATTGGTTTACGACGACTCTTGTCCAGGAAAAACCATGGTGTACAAGTGGCATAGTTTATTTAAACAAGGAAGGGAATCCCTTGAAGACGACCCGAGGCCGGGCAGGAGCATTGAGGTGACCACGCCAGCACTTATCCAAAAAGTTGAACAAATTGTACTCGAAGATGCTCGACTAAAGAAGAAACAACTCGCAGAAATGGTTGGAGTATCCGATACAACAATTTTTAAAATCCTACACGATCATCTCGGCATGTCTAAGGTCAGCGCAAGATGGGTGCCGAGAATGCTCACGCCGCCGCAAAAACAACAGCGCGTAGAGTGTTCGCGTGCATTTTTGGACCTCTGTAATGAAGAGAAGGATGGTGTATTGAGTGGAATTGTTACTGGAGACGAAACTTGGGTTCATCATTATGAACCTGAGTCCAAACAAGACTCCATGCAGTGGCATAAAAAGGGCACAGCACCTCCCAAGAAATTTAAAGTGTCACAATCAGCTGGGAAACTCATGGCAAAGGTATTTTGGGACTCGGAAGGAATATTGTGGATTGATTATAAAGATAAAGGTGTTTCTATAACCGGAGAATATTGCGCTTCAATATTAGAGCGACTAAAAGAAGCCATCAAAGAGAAAAGACGGGGAAAATTGACAAAAGGTGTTCTGCTTTTGCATGACAACGCGCCCGTCCACAAGAGCCGCGTTGCGTTAGCTGCCCTACATAAGGTGGGCTTCGAAATTGTGAATCACCCACCCTACAGCCCAGACCTGGCCCCGAGTGATTATTACCTGTTTCCGAAAATGAAAAAAGAGCTGCTGGGTAGAAAATTTACTGCCGATGATGAAGTCAAGGAGGCAGTTTTAGCGTATTTTGCAGATAAAGAGAAATCATTTTTTTATGAGGGTATAAATAAATTAATTGAAAGATGTGAAAAATGTATCCGTCTTGCAGGTGAATATATTGAAAATGAAAAATAATTTGGTTTTTTTATTTCCACCCCCTGTTCCCCATTCCGCGAATATAAAAATGCTCCCTCGTATCTTGAGCCAGGATGCTATGTTAATGGTAAACCTAGCTGCATCAGCTCGTGGAAATAATATGTATAGCTGTAGAGCTTCATGGCTGGAGTAGAAGTCTCTGTTTTTTTCTTACAAGTTGGGGTTTTTAAGAAATGACGCGGTAAGCTGAAGAATAGGATGCTGGTCAGGTTTGATCTAACCAATGAGACGATAGAATAGGCACGCTAGAAATTAGGCGCGATAAAGAATTAGCATAATTTAAAAGTCTGATGTCAATATCAATAGGTACCAAGCAGATAGACAGAGTAATAGATGTGTATTCTTTGTGAAAAAAATAAGGATTAATATTTGAATTTCTAATTACATTTAGAAATCAATAAAATAGAATTAATATTGAATGTGAATAAATGGAAAGTTACTAAGACAACTTCAAGAAAAGGTTCGAAAAGTTCTAGGTATTTAGCTTCCTAAAAAACGACGACGGTATATTTTCTTTCAGCCTGACCGTACGTGACGAAAACAAAGATTTTGCATCTGGATATAACACAAAGAATATCAAAATAATAAATAATAACAGTACAAAAAAAATCAAAGTATATACCGGATATCGCATTTAATAAATTAAATAGTGAATAATTTGAAATTAACCTTCTATATGTTTCATTTATGTATTTCTGATGCCAGGGTGTATACTTTCTTGTTGGATATTTAATATTACTTTAGCTGCTAATTCTTTATCTATCACATATAATTTTTATTTTCCTATAAGTTTTATTAATAAATTATTTATCATTTAATATCTCTTGTAATTCTCTTCTTGTTTTAATTTTGTCTTATTGCATCTAATTATTACTTCATTGTTGTATTACGTTTAGTATGTTTGATAAAGGATTAAGTGCAATGCAAAACCGAAAAGCGCTTAATGCATCTCCTTTTAAATATATTCGATTTTATTTTTTTTGTATTGCTAGCAGTGTATCTCATGTGCGATTACGTATAAATGCGTCTATCTTGTATATCCTAAGAACACGCGACAGTTATCTACGAGGTATAGTGTCAAACGCCTTATGATAATCGATATGGGCGAAAAAGAGATTTCTGTTTTCTATTTTTGCATGTTTAGTGATAACTTGATCAACAATTATTTGTTCTCTATATTCTTTGGAATTCTTTTACTAGTATTTTGCTTTTCGCATATCTCATTGTTAGTCAAGTGTTCTTCAGTCTTTGATATTACTACAGATCTAAGAATCTTATATATGGCTGATAGGACAATAATTTACGGGATTATTGGATTCATTTGTTTTTAGCATTAAATATGTTAAGCTTTGAGTTAAGAAAAGTGATAATTCCGTATGATTTCGTAGTACTTTGATTACAGGTTGAACTACTTTAGAGAGATACTTCTCAGGTTTTTGTAATTGTTATTAACACAATTTTATTATAGTTTCCTGGTTCATAGAATTAAATTTGTTAGTTAATTTTATTTCTTTCTGCATCCAATTTGAATTTTCATGATGTGTCACGTTAACTGACTATATATGAGGCGTGTCTTTTAAGTAAGGGCGGTTTAAAAATAAAACCAAACGAAAGAAAATTTTCGAAAACCAAATTTATTTTCATATTCTACATACATACATTTCTTTATTTTTTAACATCGCTGCTAAATTTGTGTAAAAACTTATCAAACCTTACAACTAGATTTTTAATACCCCCTTATAGAAACTTGCCGCTTACTCTGATAATCAAGAGGTCATGGTCATTTTCATGTCTTCGCCATCGTTATAGTGGTTGCCGCTGAGATGATATTTGAGATAGTGGAAGAGATGGAAATCGCTCGTCGTAAGGTCGGGGTTATGGAGAGGGAGGGGGGTTGTCCAAAACTTCCTAGCCAAAATAAAATAGTCCAATAAAGCTGGGATCTGAGCTGTGATGTCATATTTTGCATTGTCATGGAGTATCAAAATTCTTTCTGTCAGCATGTCACATCTTTTGTTTTGAATCTCTGTGCGTAGCTTTCGCAGGGTTTGGCCGTACGCTACTGCATTTATGGTGATTCCGCGTTGCATGAAGTCGACCAACCATGCTTATCTCAAAACACGGACGCGAAGATCATTTGCTGGGACAGAGTCTGTTTGGCCTTGGCTCTTACAGAAGAGTGTGTGCTTCTCCACTCCATGCTCTGCTGTTTCGATTCGGGCGTGACATGTGAAACTAATGTTTCGTCTCCTGTTACGATACGACTCAACATGGATGGCGTCACTTTCTTCGTTATAACGCGTCAAAAAATTCAGTGAACATCTTCTTTGTTTTTATGGTCCTCCGTTAGGAGTTTAGGCACCCAACGGGAGCTCAATTTCTTAAACTTTGCAGAAACAATCTTGTACAACACTGACCTCGACATTTCAGGAAAGTCGTACGAAAGAGTGCTTATGGTGTCTGTTCGGAAGCATTTGCCCTTGAACTGAAGCCACCATATTGTCTGTGAGTATAGATGGGCCACCGGAGCATGGACGTTGACGGCAGCTTTGAAGTCGCACTTTGCCTGCACACATGGCATTTGCTCTGTAAACTTCGCAAATATGCCGGTGAATGTCTGGAGTATCACCGACCGGGGCGGGCAATTTGATAATCTTAAAGACGCAGAACAGACCGTACAGGTTACTTACACAGCTGCAACTGAGCACAGTTGTTCCCAAGGAATGCCAGGACTCGACGCAAGCACTTGTTGCGACGTGCGCACCACCTATTAGCGTATACAACAAAACGTCCCTTACTTAAAAAACACGCCACGTATTTTCCTAAACATTTATACTTCTGTGAAATTTGACGCTTCTTTTATTTCAATATTGTTTTATAGAAGTGTATTATAGAAAGCGAAGAGTTATTTATTATAAAGCCATACACTATGGACTTTCAAGACCTGTTACGGGGAATGAGTGTCATTATTATGACGTATAGTAAGATCTGTGTTATATATATTCGTCGTTATTATTATAGTGGCTCAAAAGTCACTGCGAAAAGCAAACAAACTTATTCTGTGAAATGCACATTGTACCAAAACAGTCTCTGACATTATTATGAAAGAATTAGATATGAAGGCTCATAGAAGGAGCAAACACCAACTTTTAAAAGCAGGTTTGAAGGCCATAAAAGAAGAACCTTATTCTCGGATAAGAAAATGTTTACTACAAAGGCAAAACTCTCTCTCTCTTGGATTTGAAATGTGAAGCAGTACAGTATTCTTAGGTACTAGGATATTCTGGCGATTTTATTGGTTAGCCTATGTTAAAAGCACTGATTTCGTACTGACAACAGTACATATCTTCTTCAGTATTTTTCTTTTACACTACAGGATAAATACGTAGTGTACAATTAATAATTCTTTGCCTTATATATCACAGTTACGAATAAAATTTATTATTGAATTCTATTATAAAACTCGTTATATAATTCGAAAACGACCATAAAATCGTTTAATACTCCAACATGCGTGTTAATTAATTTTACTAGATCGCTCATCGATTCGTTCGTTATCCCGAAAGTTCCATTTGGTGATTGCGCCAATATTTGCTGATTTTATATAGCTTCGCAATTTGTTTTCTTATTCTTTCTTCGTGATCGAGGAAAGGATGGAAAGATACAGTTCGCTTAATAATTTACGATACCAGACAAAGCGTTTTTTGCCTTTAATTTGTTCCTGAAATTAATCAAGCTATCTTATTGATCTTCGATCTCTGTTCATAATTACACTAAAGCTTTTTTAGATAAGATATACAGTAGTGTGTGTAAGTAAATGACATTAACAGAAAATTTATCGTTCAGCAACATTTTCAAAAAAATAACTAAAAGAAACTTTCTTTTGCGTAGTAAATTTCTTTTATTATTAGTAATATACAGTATATTCTCCCTTAACGGACATCTCCCGACAATGAACATCTCTAATCAATGAACAGTTTATGATGCACCGGTCGTTATTATACTATTGGCTACATAACAATATCCCTCACCAAAGTACATTTTTAAAAATGGACACATACAGTAATATGCATACACTACAGTAAATTTAAATGAACATTTATTTCTTTACAATGGACATTAATACTTTATTGCAATTCTTATAATTTCTAAGCAAAATTACATATTTTAATATAATAACTGTTGTAATGATGCTCATTCCGTTTATTATATGCAATTACATACATATAAATGTATAGTAATTATGACAGCTGTAACATTCTTAACAATTGACATGAACAACATATAATTGAAGCAGGTAATAAGTACAACTGTAATGATGGTCTTATATAAAACGGTTATAGGTTTTATAGTATTCAGTTAGATATCTAGTGCTATCTGCTTCTGAGCTTCTGGGCTGGAACGGCGCGACTTGTATATCTATAGCATACCACGACCGCGGAAGTCTACGTACCAGATTAGATATCTTATATGTTTTAGTGTTCGTGCAAGTAATATGGCTATGAAAAAGAGAAAATTTCTCAGTTTAGAAGAAAAAGATGATGTTATTCAGTGTGTAGAGAAGAATAAACTTAGTGTGAGACTGCTTGCGGAAAGATTGTGTATCGGTAAAAGTCAAGTGCGCGAAATTTTGAAAAATAAAGTTGATATTAATAGATAGTTTGTTAAAAATGTAAATTCACAGCAAAAGAAGAAATTTGTGAAAACAGAAGGAGCTGCAATGGACCAAATAATGTATGACTGGTTATGCAAAGTGCGCGCTAAGAATATTCCATTGATCTGTAAAATAAATAGGGAAAAAGCTCTGGAAGTTGCGCAAAAGTCAAATTATGAATTCAAAGCTTCAGTTGGGTGGTTTGACAAGTTTTCTCAGCGACACAACATATCGCTTCGAACAATTTGTGATGATATTGATATTATTTCAGAAACTAAAAGCATTAACGAAGCTTATAAAAAGCTAAAGCATATTCAAAACTTCTTTCTCTTGTCTGGCGACACTATTCAAGGAGAAAAAGTCGGTGAGATAGTATGCAATGTAGAAACACAAATTGTAAAAAAAATAATTGAAAATCTAAAATAAACTAAAACTTCAGATTTTTTTAAATAAGTTAGTTTTAAGAATGTTGTAAGAATAAATTAATTAAAAATTATTTATACTTTTTTTTTACTACCGCCGACATCTCTGAACAATGGACAGTTTTATATATACCGCTACTGTCCGTTATACAGTGAGCCTATTGTAACAAAAATAATTGCATATGGCAGAAAAATAATGATAAAGATAATAATACTAGTATTTAGTATGATCACCTTAAGCAGATATTACAGTTCTCGCGTTTCTTCAAACAATTTTGTCAGAAATCCTTGTGGAAAACTATTTCATTTATCCAATAGGGTATCAAAAAGTTGATTGGAATTAGTTAGATTAGTTTCACACGATCTAAATAATCCCAAAACGTTTTTGACAATATTTAAATCTGAAATTCGTGGCGGCCAGATTGAAGTTTGTGTAACTCCTTGCCACTCAATTACATTGAAATAGTTTTTAACGGTCCTTGCGGTATGCTTCTGATTGTTATTGTGTTGGAAAATGTAATTATTTCCTATTCATTGTATTGTTAATGGTTTAGCATGTTGCTGCAGAATATTTCGCTGTATTTAATTTTCCAGCCATTTTAATTAATGAAACAACTTCTTGAGTAGATATGTAATCCCATACTTGTACAGACCCACCTCCATGTACGAGGGAGCGTTTTTATATTCGCGGAATGGGGAACAAGGGGTGGAAATAAAAAAAACAAATTATTTTTCTTTTTCAATATATTCACCTGCAAGACGGATACATTTTTCACATCTTTCAATTAATTTATTTATAC
Source organism: Dermolepida albohirtum (assembly GCA_031893035.1). Lineage (NCBI taxonomy): Eukaryota > Metazoa > Arthropoda > Insecta > Coleoptera > Scarabaeidae > Dermolepida > Dermolepida albohirtum. The sequence goes on along the minus strand of JAVIWB010001783.1, from coordinate 239,206 downwards.
CCTCATAAAAAAATGATTTCTCTTTATCTGCAAAATACGCCGAAACTGCCTCCTTGACTTCATCATCGGCAGTAAATTTTTTACCCCGCAGCTCTTTTTTCATTTTCGGAAACAGGTAATAATCACTCGGGGCCAGGTCTGGGCTGTAGGGTGGGTGATTCACAATTTCGAAGCCCACCTTATGCAGGGCAGCTAACGTAACGCGGCTCTTGTGGACGGGCGCGTTGTCGTGCAAAAGCAGAACACCTTTTGTCAATTTTCCCCGTCTTTTCTCTTTAATGGATTCTTTTAGTCGCTCTAATATTGAAGCGTAATATTCTCCGGTTATAGAAATACCTTTATCTTTATAATCAATCAACAGTATTCCTTCCGAGTCCCAAAATACCGTTGCCATGAGTTTCCCAGCTGATTGTGACACTTTAAATTTCTTGGGAGGTGCTGTGCCCTTTTTATGCCACTGCATGGAGTCTTGTTTGGACTCAGGTTCATAATGATGAACCCAAATTTCGTCTCCAGCAACAATTCCACTCAATACACCATCCTTGTCTTCATTACAGAGGTCCAAAAATGCACGTGAACACTCTACGCGCTGTTGTTTTTGCGGCGGCGTGAGCATTCTCGGCACCCATCTTGCGCTGACCTCAGACATGCCGAGATGATCGTGTAGGATTTTAAAAATTGTTGTATCGGATACTCCAACCATTTCTGCGAGTTGTTTCTTCTTTAGTCGAGCGTCTTCGAGTACAATTTGTTCAACTTTTTGGATAAGTGCTGGCGTGGTCACCTCAATGCTCCTGCCCGGCCTCGAGTCGTCTTCAAGGGATTCCCTTCCTTGTTTAAATAAACTATGCCACTTGTACACCATGGTTTTTCCTGGACAAGAGTCGCCGTAAACCAATGACATCTCATTCATTATGGTCGCGACTGATTTTCCTTGCCTGGTAAGGAACTTTATAACGGCACGATATTCGATTTTTTCCATATTTCACATTTCACTCCTGATTATGTTACTTGGTTGACGATAGCTCAAAGACTAACTGTCTAATAACAATGAAACTTCGTATTTATACTAATCATGAGTCGCTGCACAGGCCACGCCCCCAATTCGCCTACTCACCCCTCTACAACCCGCTCATTCCGCGAATATAAAAACGCTCCCTCGTATTATTGTTGACTGTATTCATTGTGGACTATACGTTTCTTCAATCCTGCGAATATTTTAAATTTGGTCTCATCTGTCTAAAGTATGCATCGCCACTCGTGCATTCTTCAATGGGAATGAATTCGTGCATATTACAACAGTTTGGCAGTAATGGCATCTTCTTTCCGGTACGACCCCTAAGTCCTCGTTTATTTAGATGGCGCCGAACAGTAGAAGGATGCGCATAAGCCTCTGTCGATCTACGAATGTCTCCTGTTCATTCTTTAGATAATTTCGTCCTGTTTCGCAAATATTGATTATGGCCTTTTACTTTCCTTCGCTTTTCTTTTTTATTAGCCACCAAAATGGTTACTTTGTATCCCCCTAACTTCTTTGTTTGGGCTTTTTTAAGGATAACGTTTGTGCGACACCTCCGGCCAATGAACAGAAAGTAATAAATAGAATTAAAGCCACAATATAAGTAATTACCCCAAACACGTCGCAAGTGTTCTAAATTCAGTCACACAAAGACTACAGCTTTATCTTAAAATGCAATACCAGTTTCAGCATTTTGTTAGTTATAATTATTATTGCTATTTTCATTAGATTTACTAATGATTTATTAATGGTTTTATATTATGTTACCAAATCTACGTTGCTTTTAAGCAGTTCGTATAATTTAACTAATGACAATACATTTCAGTATTTCGATTATCGATCCAGAATTAATGATAGAATCGCCCTACCTGACGATTATCCATGAATTTCTCACCACCCTATAAGTAAAACCTAACTTAATATAAAATATACTTCAATATTTCTTTGTAAGCATGGATTGCATTTGGATTATATATATATATATATATATATATATATATATATATATATATATATATATATATATATATATATATATATATATATATATATATATATATATACATATACAGTCTGTTTCAAAAAGAATATACGAATTTCGAATGCATATATTTATTAAACTTTAAGACGTACGAATATGAAACTTTACACACGTATATACGAACCTCTCAAGTTCAGATTACAGATGTTCAATATGTCCTCCATCAGCGACACGAACAATATCACATTGATACTCAAATTCCTCCCATGCTCAGGCAAACTTCTCCTTCGTCACTGATGTTATGGCAGTACGGATCCGGTTCTTCAACTCTTCCAGGTTCTGTGGGAGTGGTGGTACATAAACGTTGTCTTTATCGAAACCCCACAGGAAGAAGTCTCAGGGTGTCAAATCCGGTGACCGTGGAGTCCAGTTGAGACATATTAAGTCGCCAGCTTCTTGACGACCAGTCCAACGGTTCGGTAGAGTTTCATTCAGATATTCACTTGTCTTGTTGAAAAATGATGTTGTCTTCATTCAGCCTCGTAAACAACCAGTTTTTTAACATGGCGAGATACTGTTGACCGTTAACCGTGTTTATATCAAAGAAGAATGGGCAGTAAACATATGATTGGGATATTGCACAAAACATATTGATTTTAGGCGAATCTTGTACATGTTCAATGGCTGCATGTGGGTTCTGTAGACCCCAAATTCGAACATTGTGCTTGTTTACCAGACTACTAACATGGAAAGTCGCTTCATCACTGAACATGATGAGTTGTGCGAAAGTGCATCATGAATCTCGTTTCAAAATGCCACACGTTTCCGTTTGTCATCAGGACGCAGAGCTTGAAACAACTGTAACTTGTACGGCTTCATAACCAACCGACGTCTCAAAACACGTCAAATTGTTGTTGTAGGCAGTTGTAACTCCCGACTGGCACGACGAGTTGATTTTGAAGGATTACGTTGGAAAGCAGTTTGAATTCATGCAACATTTTCTTCAGAAACATGAGGGCTGCCAGGACTCTTTCCTTTACATACACATCCTGTATCCATTCGGAGGATCAATTTGATAGCTCAGCTTGAAACGTCTTTGCACTGTAATCACGGAATTGCACTTCGCAAACTCTAGAACACAAGATGATTTCTGCTGCAGAGTAGCCATTTTAAACATATCACGGTTACCAAGAAAAACAGAAGACAGCTGACACCTCGCGGCTATTAAATAAACTAGACTATGTATTCGTTTCTCCAACAGCCGAGCCGAGGCGCAGCGATTGATAGTTTGGACAAAATAATACTTTGTAGTACGTATATTCTTTTGAAACACGTTGTATATATATATATATATATATATATATATATATATATATATATATATATATATATATATATATATATATATATATATATATTGAAGTATATTTTATGTTAAGTTAGGTTTTACTAGAGTAATATTTTTAACTAGCTTTATTTTAATAAATGTATTGAAGGTTTACACGGCTTTTACTTAGAAATAGACGCATACCCTTACAAAGTAAATAATACAGTATTTAATTCTTCGCAAACAAAGAAATTGCACTTATGAAATTAATCTTTTAATCCCAATTAAAGCAGAATTTATTCAAAACACAATAGCGTATCAGATATGAGTATATTGTAATTAGTAATGTAATGGGTCTAAATGTATTTCAGTGTAATTTACATCAAAAGCGAACAATTTACTGAAACTTTTTCACGTGTTTTTAGAAGACAGAAATAAATAAATATATAAAAATAAATAGAAACTGTTAAGCATAAATGTGGGTATCATAAGTTTGCTGATGAAGACTATATATTACACATACAAATTATTTGAAACGTTTTGTAGTTTCTCTTAATATTTTTTACCGCAAATAGCTTCACAATTTTCGCTTAATTCGCCATTTTTATTCGTTGATATATAATTGTTATATGACAAGCGACAGAAAAAGACCGTGAGAGAGATGAAGAGATGTAATTGAAAATGATACAAGAGCAATAGGATTAAGGGGCCTGAAGACTAGTACGTATGTGGACATAGGAACAAATAGAGGAAGATAATAAGGGCTGATAGGATCAATAAGCATTTATAATAATAATAAAGAAAACGAGTAGTAATCCGGTTGGGTAAATGGATTTGAAAACGCATAGCATTAGTCAATATCTCATAATAATGTATCGAAATCTTTTTCACTATATGCCTTACGAAAGAAAATAACCTAACGATTGTGGATATAATATAAACTAAATCTACAACTGAAGATGATATAATTCTTAGTTTCTTTGTTCTACAATGATTTTGCCGAGAATTACGCACTGTACAATAAAAACAGTTAAGTTTCCTAAAAGGTAATTTTGATGGAGCCTGTGGTAGATTCACTTAATCACTGAAGGTTGATATATAACTCCTTGCCACATTAATTGTCGTATTCTGTATACGTATTTCGACAACTAAGTTAACTGTGTACATTTTGGTTCTCAACGGTATGGATCGCGTACGGAGTTCGTTTTCGTACGGGTATTTTTCGCCGTAGTTTACCAGGTGCGACATTTTTTAATTATCTATCTGCTGATCATGACAAATTAGTTGTCGAAATATGTATACAGAATACGAAAATTAATGTGGCAAGGGGTTATCTATCAACCTTCAGTGATTAAGTTTCCTAAAAGTTGGAAAGGTACTAAAATTTGTCAAGTTAAAAAAATTAATAATATCATTGCCTTCCCCTTTCGTCCAGAATCAAAATGTATTGAACGACAAAGCGAGAACGCGTCTATCTAGCATGTGGATAACTAAGTTACCAGAGCGTATAGATGGACGCTTGCGTCACGGCTTTTGCCAATTAAGAATAAGTAGTAGATAGGGTGTTATTAATAATAGAATGATTCCTTTCAACAAGTTAAAAAAAAGCGATGCAGTTGTATTATCCAATTATGGGTTTACTTCAATTGTAATAATAGTATTTATTCGCTCAACAGATTTACAATAACATTTCCCCAGCTAACTATGGAAAAAATTAAAACAGGTATTTTTGGTGGTTCCTAAATCAGACGTCTTACTATAGATACCAAATTTACATATTCAATGACTGAACTTGAACCAAGTGCTTGGACGACTTTTGTTTAGTGATGTATACTTTTTTGGAAATCGAAAACCAGAAAATTATACTGGATTAGTAGAAGATCTGCTTCTACATTTACAAAAATATGGAATGCAACTTTTTCCTTAGTCACATCAATAGGTTTTCCGAAAATCTAGATCTGAGGGAGGACTAGGAAGAACATATGCATCAGGATTTACGCGCCGTGAAAGAAAGTTATCAGGGTTTCAGGGATACGCATTGATGTCTGACTATTGCTGATCCCTGATGAATCATTTTTCTTAGTCTACACGTAGGGAAAATCTTTAAAACGAAGTTGTTTGAAATTTAATAATTAATCTTCTTCTTTAATAAATTCTTTCTTACTAAGTACATGTTTGTTCTCTTCTAAACACAGATTACTTGTAACTCAAAAACTAGATATGTTAACCAAAATCGACTTGTATATTTGAAATGAGTATATATCAATAGTGAGTAACAGCTAAAATATTTCAGGTAATAAATATTGTGTAAACTAGTGTTATATATACAAAGGGTACTAGGAAAGTTTTGCAATACAGCTTTGTTTATTTGATTTTTTCAAAGTAATTTCCTCTACGCTCGATACACCTCTCCATCCTCCGAAACCAGTCTTTAAACCAGTTGTGTCAAGTTTCACTAGGGAGTAAAGCACACTCGTTGTCCCAAACCCGTAGAAAGTCATCATAACTGGAAAACCGCCTCCCCTTTAGTTTAATTTTCACATGAGGGAACAATGCAAAGTCGCAAGGAGCAAGATCTGGGCTGTAGGGAGTAGGCGCGATGAGCTGGAGTATTATCGTAATGGAGGAACCAGGTGTCCATTCTTAACTTTGGCCGCAGGTTCTTCATAGATATATCATTTTTTTCTTTACAGATCGGGATTTTCTGACAATTACGGGTACGTCCTCATCATTAAAGACCCAAACTTTGTTTTGAGCTTTGGTCGGCACATCGTAATAGTACAGCCAAGTCTCGTCACCTGTCACGATGTTGTTCACATACCGAGATTGTCCCGTATTAAAATTTTTTAGCTTCTCCCGGCACCAAGTCACACGTCGTGTCATCTGCTCTTCATGCAGCCGATGCGGCACCCAGAGAGAACACAGTTTCTCCACGTGCAAATGATCATGCAGAATCGAACGAATTGCTGGTGCATTTAGGCCTGAAGTACCCTCTACCTGTTGGTAGGTCACTTGCCTGTCCTCGCCAAGCATTTTCCTCACAGTAGTAACGTTTTCCTCCGTAACTGACGTTCGTGGCCTTCCCAGCCTCTTAGTATCCTCCACAGTTAAATTTCCCCTTTGGAATTCTCTATACCACCTGAATATCGTTGTGCGATGTTGACAAACATCACCTAGTGCAAGAGTCATTTCTTTGAAGCACTAGTCTATGTTTAAACTACGCACGAAATTATAACGCAAAACTGCCCTTATCTCATTTCGTGATCACGATGCTATCGCAAGCACTTTACATTTTCACTGCTAATGAATAACTGAGCACATCGACATGGCGCGGCGGCTACTATGCACATATGGACATGTCTCAACATGCAGCAACAAGCAGCTTCCTACTATTCATTGTTGCATTGTTGCAAAACTTTCCTAGTACCCTTTGTATATATACTCTGTATCTGGATTGAGATCAAGTTCTATATGGCCTTAATTGGAGTTATTTAGAGATTACTCCAGTGGTAGATATTATAAGATATAATTTCACCCTCTTTCTGATGCCTTGCATCTCTTCTGTTAGAGGGATACCTTTATTGCGTTTCTCGGTATGTTTTTTCTGAAGATTATGAATGTTTGGTGTAGACACGTCAATCGAGTATGTTTTTTTAACAGCTTTATGTTAGTTTAAGGTCTGGTCTATTGTGTGTTAGTGTGTGATCTGGGAGAATGTTTCTTTTCTAGTATAATTTAACCTCCAAAATTTCTAAAACTGTTTGTTGTTTCGTATTTGTACCATGTATTAATAGTGTCTGCTATATTATATTCTTTTACAAAATTTCTATGTACTCTCTATGCTAAGTTTGTACATTATTATTAAAAAATAAAGATTGTGACTTTATTACGGTTTTAAAATTTAAGAAATATTTCACTATATTACTTTGTATTTACTCTTTCCACTACTGTACGAGGGAGCGTTTTTATATTCGCGGAATGGGGGACAAGGGGTGGAAATAAAAAAACCAAATTATTTTTCTTTTTCAACGTATTCACTTGCAAGACGGATACATTTTTCACATCTTTCAATTAATTTATTTATACTCTCATAAAAAAATGATTTCTCTTTATCTGCAAAATACGCTGAAACTGCCTCCTTGACTTCATCATCGGCAGTAAATTTTTTACCCCACAGCTCATTTTTCATTTTCGGAAACAGGTAATAATCACTCGGGGCCAGGTCTGGGCTGTAGGGTGGGTGATTCACAATTTCGAAGCTCACCTTATGCAGGGCAGCTAACGCAACGCGGCTCTTGTGGACGGGCGCGTTGTCGTGCAAAAGCAGAACACCTTTTGTCAATTTTCCCCGTCTTTTCTCTTTAATGGCTTCTTTTAGTCGCTCTAATATTGAAGCGTAATATTCTCCGGTTATAGAAACGCCTTTAACTTTATAATCAATCAACAATTTTCCTTCCGAGTCCCAAACTACCGTTGCCATGAGTTTCCCAGCTGATTGTGACACTTTAAATTTCTTGGGAGGTGCTGTGCCCTTTTTATGCCACAGCATGGAGTCTTGTTTGGACTCAGGTTCATAACGATGAACCCAAGTTTCGTCTCCAGTAACAATTCCACTCAATACACCATCCTTGTCTTCATTACAGAGGTCCAAAAATGCACGCGAACACTCTACGCGCTGTTGTTTTTGCGGCGGCGTGAGCATTCTCGGCATCCATCTTGCGCTGACCTTAGACATGCCGAGATGATCGTGTAGGATTTTAAAAATTGTTGTATCGGATACTCCAACCATTTCTGCGAGTTGTTTCTTCTTTAGTCGAGCATCTTCGAGTACAATTTGTTCATCTTTTTGGATAAGTGCTGGCGTGGTCACTTCAATGCTCCTGCCCGGCCTCGAATCGTCTTCAAGGGATTCCCTTCCTTGTTTAAATAAACTATGCCACTTGTACACCATGGTTTTTCCTGGACAAGAGTCGCCGTAAACCAATGACATCTCATTCATTATGGTCGCGACTGATTTTCCTTGCCTGGTAAGGAACTTTATAACGGCACGATATTCGATTTTTTCAATATTTCACTTTTCACTCCTGATTATGTTACTTGGTTGACGATAGCTCAAAGACTAACTGTCTAATAACAATGAAACTTCGTATTTATACTAATCATGGGTCGCTGAACAGGCCACGCCCCCAATGCGCCTACTCACCCCTCTACAACCCGCTCATTCCGCGAATATAAAAACACTCCCTCGTATAATAACGGTTTCTAAAAATGCATACAGGTTTTAGTAGACGTCATTTTAATACGTTAATAATTCGGAAACACATTAATTCCATTATCCAGACAGAGATTTAAAATAGTATCAGAATTTTTTCTACCTACGACAATTAGAATGTATTTAAAATTTATACAATAATAGATGTTTTTGATAAAGCAAACAGCAATGCATTTGATATAAAATATAAAGTTCTGACAGATCTGGTACAATCGATAAATATGTTACTATAAACAAATTGCTATTCATTTTATATTCAGCTTTTCGAAATTTACCCGAATAAATGTATGTCTCAGAGTTTATGAACGTTATTCACAACACATGTGTGTAAATATGATAGAAAGAGCAATATGTGTAACTAACCCGCCTACGTACATGTGTGGGGATGACTTTTTAATTACTTTCGCTTGCAATTATACTAAGAGCCAAGTTAATTACGAAGGCATCATTAACTTTAAGATAAACTCACATAGATTTCAGCACTATTTGATGCTGATGTACAGCTCCTAGTAATTACGTCACATGATGTGTAACTTATACATAATTTCCTAAAAAAATTAATAAATGCGCAGTGTTACAATTTTCAATAGTTTTATTTTTAATTAGTGTACAATGAGTTTCAAATTAAATGTCGCTTGGAAAGAATGTAGTGAGACGCACAGATGCTTCGTGGGTTGCTAAAATACGCATACCGAGCCATACAAAATTGTATACGACTTAAATTAATTCCTCTTAATTTATATAGGTCTAGCATTCGATCTCTTACGCCTCGGATAAAATCTACGTCAACGTTGTGTAGTGTTGATCCGATGTATGAAAAGTGATTCTGGCTGTTCATGAGATAATCGTTTATCATTACGGGCTAATTTTACAATTTTCATTAGTTTTGTTTTTAATTAGCGTACAATAAGTTTCAAATTAAATGTCGCTTGAAAAGAATGTGGCGAGACGCACAGATGCTTTGTCGATTGCTAAAACCCGCATACTAGCATTCGATCTCTTACGCCTCGGATAAAGTCTATGTGAACGTTTTATTGCGTTTGTCCGATGTATGAAAAATGATTCTGGCTGTTCATGAGATAATCGTTTATTATTACGGGCTAATTTTACAATTTTCACTAGTTTTATTTTTAATTAGCGTACAATTAGTTTCAAATTAAATGTCGTTTCAAAAGAAAGTGATGAGGCGCACAGATGTCTTGTGGGTTGCTAAAGTCCGTATACCGAGCGATACAAAATTGAGAATATTTCGTATACGACTTAAAATTAATTGCTCTTAATTTATATAAATCTAGCAATGGATCTTTTACACCTCGGCTAAAATCTACGTCAATATTGTATTATGTTGGTCCGATGTATGAAAAGTGATTCTGCTCATGAGATATTCGTTTATCATTACGGGTTAATTTTTGAAATTGACATCTTAAAGTATTAATAAATAATATTTATATAAACGTGTGTGATAATAAAACTTACATCTCTGTTTTTAAAATATTTGAAATTTGTTATTTTGTCGATTGTCATCATCGGTGGTTAGCTGTCTTCTTCTTCGAATATAATATTAGAAATTTAATAGATATATTTGCTAAATTACTTATTGTCTCTCTGTTCGGTTTCCATACTACTCAAAGTTGTACTGTCTCGGTACCATAATAGTCGAGCAGCCGTCTGAATATAGATCCATAAAAGTAATCCATGAAATGTATGAAGTTCATCAACAATTACATTAGTCCACGTTTTTGATTTCCTATTGTAAACACGAATTGTTTCTAAGTTGGTGTGGTGTACAATTTTCTGCATAATATTATAATTTCACTCACAAAAAATTTCTCTTGATCCAGCAGTCATATTTTTTTGTGTCAAGCTAGGTCCACACCGAATAATATTGTGTGGTTGAACTTAAGTTGGTGGTTATATTGTCAACTCCAGACTGCTTGGAGAAATATACAAATTCGCAAGTGAAATATTGGAGTTTGAACTGTCACTGATATTAATATTTTTGCCATTGGTGTCATCAGCATCGTCATCACTTCTGGATCCACAGAGCTTATCACAACTGAAGATTATCTTATCGATGGAAGACCGCAGATCTACTTCAATGAATTTTATAAAATAAAGAGAAGTTATATTTAACAGAAATACCGCATTCTTTTGTACAGTGTGTTAAGTAATAATTAGTATGACTTCTCAACTCTTACTAATACACGCAAATTTGTAGATGCGATTTATACTACCATTAATAGTAGAATGTAAATAATGGAACAATTTTTTTATATGAGTTACATTCAAAAATGTTTGACATAAAATTTGTTTGGAAAAACTTCATTCCATGGTCGTTAGAGGTACATTGTAGCAGTGGTTCAATTTTTATTTATGTCAGAGTAACGAATGTTAAATTGAATAATGTAGCATCGAGCATCATATAGTGTCAAGCTCGGAGTACCATAAGGGACAATTATTGGGTCAATATTGTTTATTATATTCGTAAATAATTTGTCCAAGTATGTAGGCGCAGATAAATTTGTGATGTTTTCTGATGATTCTTCAACTGTTTCTAACGACGAAGATCATTTTTTGGCAAACGCGAAATGGATTTTGTCGCCCTTTATTGAGTGGGGATTTGCAAATATCTTTTGCTGAATATGAATAACACTGTGTGCTTTAAAATCTATAAGGGCACAATGTTTAAGAATCATACTTTTGCTTTTCCAGTTGGTGACAGTTTACGTGAGATAGAGGATGTAAAATTTCGGGTTGTTTATTTATATCGTCAATTGACCTGGAGTAGTTACATTGATTATGTGCGTGCACCACTAAATAGTCTTTACTACGTCATATATAAATTAAAAGTCAATCTTTAGCGTGACTCTCTAACTGTGTATTTTGATTTAACGTATTCGTATCTCTCATAATATCGTTCTGTGGAGTAGTTCCGTAGAAGTAAACAACGAGCAGTTAAACTTATCTAGCTTTTTCCCAGTTTCCCCAAGAGGTCTGAATTATTGAAATTCTGTTCGATTTTTCGAAAAATATATCACATTTAAAAGAGTTTATTATATAATTCAGAACTTCAGCCAGCTCTCCTACGTAATATTTAATCAGATTAACTGGAAGTTTATCAGCTACATTTGTATGTATGTTATTAGAACTCTTCCCTGATCAACTACGTGATAATGAATGAATGTAGGATTTTTTCAATAAGATAATGCTCTAGTACATACGAGGGAGCGTTTTTATATTCGCGGAATAGGGGACAAGGGGTGGAAATTAAAAAACCAAATTATTTTTCTTTTTCAATATATTCACCTGCAAGACGGATACATTTTTCACATCTTTCAATTAATTTATTTATACCCTCATAAAAAAATGATTTCTCTTTATCTGCAAAATACGCCGAAACTGCCTCCTTGACTTCATCATCGGCAGTAAATTTTTTACCCCGCAGTTCTTTTTTCATTTTCGGAAACAGGTAATAATCACTCGGGGCCAGGTCTGGGCTGTAGGGTGAGTGATTCACAATTTCGAAGCCCACCTTATGCAGGGCAGCTAACCCAACGCGGCTCTTGTGGACGGGCGCGTTGTTGTGCAAAAGCAGAACACCTTTTGTCAATTTTCCCCGTCTTTTCTCTTTAATGGCTTCTTTTAGTCGCTCTAATATTGAAGCGTAATATTCTCCGGTTATAGAAACACCTTTATCTTTATAATCAATCAACAATATTCCTTCCGAGTCCCAAAATACCTTTGCCATGAGTTTCCCAGCTGATTGTGACACTTTAAATTTCTTGGGAGGTGCTGTGCCCTTTTTATGCCACTGCATGGAGTCTTGTTTGGATTCAGGTTCATAATGATGAACCCAAGTTTCGTCTCCAGTAACAATTCCACTCAATACACCATCTTTGTCTTCATTACAGAGGTCCAAAAATGCACGCGAACACTCTACGCGCTGTTGTTTTTGCGGCGGCGTGAGCATTCTCGGCACCCATCTTGCGCTGACCTTAGGCATACCGAGATGATCGTGTAGGATTTTAAAAATTGTTGTATCGGATACTCCAACCATTTCTGCGAGTTGTTTCTTCTTTAGTCGAGCATCTTCGAGTACAATTTGTTCAACTTTTTGAATAAGTGCTGGCGTGGTCACCTCAATGCTCCTGCCCGGCCTCGGGTCGTCTTCAAGGGATTCCCTTCCTTGTTTAAATAAACTATGCCACTTGTACACCATGGTTTTTCCTGGACAAGAGTCGCCGTAAACCAATGACATCTCATTCATTATGGTCGCGACTGATTTTCCTTGCCTGGTAAGGAACTTTATAACGGCACGATATTCGATTTTTTCCATATTTCACTTTTCACTCCTGATTATGTTACTTGGTTGACGATAGCTCAAAGACTAACTGTCTAATAACAATGAAATTTCGTATTTATACTAATCATGAGTCTCTGCACAGGCCACGCCCCCAATGCGCCTACTCACCCCTCTACAACCCGCTCATTCCGCGAATATAAAAACGCTCCCTCGTATGATTCAACAAGGACACATTTTCAACAATTTTTTGGTAATTGATTAGTGAGTTTTCTGCAAGGTCTTTGAAGCTCGTGATTTACTTTTTTATTTCGTGCTTGATGAAAGTAGCTTTTGGAGTGGGACGTCATCTAGTTGAAGAACTTGGTGGAAGTATTAGAAAGATTTGTATTAATATAAGTAAGGGCTTTTGCAGACATGACGCATAAAGTCCCTTTGTGCGTCGAGACTAGGTAGAAACATTTTAAGTATCTATTTTAGCTGTAATATTTTTGTATTGCACATTCTTCTTAACTTAAACTTATGATTAATATTACATACTTTAAAACAAATGATTTTAAAGTATAACAGGACATATGACGACTATCAACATTTTACCTTAGAGATATCAAATTTTCAGGATTACCAACTTTGTATTAAAATCGCAGATCACTCCAAATAAAAATTTAATCGAAGCCAAGATACTATGCAGAACTAATAAATAATAATAGTGCGAAGGGACTATGAACTTCTATAATAGCGAAATCAAAGTATGTTTTAAACAAATTAAGCGGGAGAGACTAACGTACGCAATTAAGCTCTAGCAAATATTACAGTAGTAAATTCAGCGTATAATCCCAAACAGAGAAGAGGGGAAACCGACACTCTAATGAAACCGTATCAGGTAATAAATGTACGAGATTAGAAAACATTTCATTGCATTAACCAGGCACAACTTTCCATAGTTACAATTACAGTATAATGGATTGTAAAAACTTTTGTTATTTATTATGTCATGTAGATATTTACTAATCTAGCAGAACCATCGCTTCATGTTTTACAAAATAAATCCTTCACAACACACGCTCATTATGGAGATCTAAAGGACTAGAAGAGGTAGAACACCTCTTATATCAGATGTTGCGCTTCACATATTTAATATTTTTTTATATATCATGTTTTTAATTTATTTTAATTTAAATGCAATTCAATTTTAAATGCATAAATTATTATTTATAATAGATATTCTTTGTGTTATATTGAGATGCAAAATCTTGTTTTCTTCGCGTACGGTCAGACTATAATTAACGAGGATAGTTTGACAAGTAGTGAGAATGACACATAGGTGACGCTCTAATTGGTAAAACAAATGCACTATAATTTAGGTTGCCTATTTATATGTTTACATTCCGATATTTAGATAAATCGGTTGATTAGTTTATTTCTGACAGCTGATTGAAAAAGAAGCAACACGTCGTTTTGTTAAAATGGGAAAAGCAGAGTATCGTGCGGTGACTAAATACTTCGTAATTAAGGGTATGAAAGCTACCGAAATAAAAGATGAGTTACGGGAAACACTAGGTCAATCTGCTCCATTATCCGCCACAATAAGTAGATGGGTAAATGAATTTAAAGGTGGTAGAACAAGCTGTGTTGATGAAGCGCGCTCTGGAGCACCCAAAATCGTGACTACTAAGGAAATGATTATAAAAATCCATATTATCACGCAAGATCGACGACTCAAAGTGAGAGAGATAGCAGACATGATAAATATTTCAACAGAACGCGTACACCACATTTTAACGAAGGAATTGGGCCTTTCCAAGCTTTCGGAAAGATGGGTGCCGCGATTGCTTACGCCTGATCAAAAGTTCACTCGTTTGCGCATTTCCAATGAGTGTTTGGAGCTTTATAAGCGGAATCCGGTTGATTTTTATAGACGATTTGTTACTTGCAATGAAACTTGGATACACTACAGTACACTCGAAACTAAACAACAGTCGAAACAATGGTTAGAACGGGGTTCTGCACCTCCAAAGAAAGCGAAAACCACTTTATCTACAAACAAGGTGATGGCATCAATTTTTTGGGATTCAAAGGGCATTTTGCTCATTGATTACCTTCATAAAAGTACCACAATAAACGGACAATATTATGCAGAACTTCTACAAAAATTAAATGTTGAGATTCGTGCTAAACGGACAGGAATGGCAAAGAAAAAGATTCTGTTTCACTAAGACAACGCTCCCTCGCATACCAGCACAGTTGCGATGTCCAAAATCCACGAGTTGCATTTCCAATTACTACCGCATGCGCATTATTCGCCGGATCTAGCCCTTTCCGACTTCCACCTTTTTCCAAAATTGAAAACGGCACTAGATGGAAAGAAATTGTCATCTAACGAGCTTATCATCTTCGTAAATGAGTATTTTGCAAGCCTTCCGCATTTTAGAGATGGCATAAGGGCATTGTAGCACTGTTGGCATAAATGTATTGCTCCTTTAGGAGAAGATATTGAAAAATAAAAATTATTTTGTATTTAAAAAATTCGTTTTTCTTTTCCATTGTCAGTACTTGTCAAACTACCCTCGTAAGCTAATCGTCGTTGTTTTCCTATAAGCCAAGTACCTAGAACGAACGCCTTTTCTTGGAATAGTATCAGTAACTTTCCATTTACTCACATTCAATATTAATTCCATTTTATTGATTTTTGAATACAACTACAGATCCAAATATTAATCCCTTTTTTTCACACAGATTACACGTTTATTATTCTGTCTAGATATCTACCTGCTTGGTAATTATATTGATATCGCGTTTTTAATTTATGCTAATTCATTTTGGCGTGCCTAATTTTTAGCGTGCCTATTCTCTCTTCTCACTGGTTAGTTTAAATTTAACCAGTCCTCTTTTCTGTTTAAAATCTCCAGCTTGTTAAAAAAGTGGCACTCTTCTACTCCAGCCATGACCAAATCTACACAATTCTCTCTACGTGACAGTTCTGTGAATGAAGTTCTCTCTCTCTGCGTGCTTATTTTGGTCAAGGATACGCGCACACATATATTCAAGTACCTCATGTATTGTTCAATACTTAATTTTAATCTAATCCTTTTATGTATTATTCCTCAGCTCTGTATCATTCGAATTATGGTAGTTCATTCCAATATGCGATTACGTGTATCTTGTTTT
Source organism: Dermolepida albohirtum (assembly GCA_031893035.1). Taxonomy (NCBI): domain Eukaryota; kingdom Metazoa; phylum Arthropoda; class Insecta; order Coleoptera; family Scarabaeidae; genus Dermolepida; species Dermolepida albohirtum. Next base: position 223,139 of record JAVIWB010001783.1, on the reverse strand, counting down.
ATCTATTGCTCTGGCTTTTATTAATTATTTTTTCATTTTCATATATTCAAGCTTTAAGAATTAACTTAAACTAGTAAATAAAATTTTAAGGGCAACCCTGTTGTTTTATTTCCACTAATAATCTGTCTTCCAGCTTGACACACGTTCTTAGATGCCCATTGTAAACATTTACTACTCCTGCAACTTATTTTCTTAGTTGCATTTATCGTCAGCTAGCCGGATACGCGCTCGTAATAAATTCACTAATCACCACGTGGAAATAAATATTCAATTTAAAATAATATTATTATTTATCAAATTAATTAAGTGGTTATTTAACCCCTGTAGCACACTTCATGTCAATGTAGGAGATAATGCACGAAACTGTTCTACCGTTTCGATAAGATTTAAGAATATTGTTAACAGTATTGTCTAAAATTGTATTAAATATTTATCATGTATCCTAATTACAGTTGCCAAGTAATAAACAATAGATAACGGGTTATACTTAATGATTATATGTTTGTCTTAAATCTCTGAATTCTATATATAGATATTATATATTATTTACTGAGTGAAAAGGTATTAGTATCACTCATTCATACGTTCAATGGAAAGCAGTAAGACGTTAAACACCAGAAAATTTTAATAATATATAAAAACTGTGAAAAAATTACTTCTATACGAAATATTATTAATCTCAATGAACTCGGTTATGCATCTGTAGAATCTGATATGTTTCCAATAAAATTTCACCAGAGATGTACGCCGCGGTGAGAAAGCAGAGGTGCGAGAACACTGAATGGAATGCACGAGCATATCGAAAAAAATAAGAAGAAATATTATAAGGCAACTATAATATGTTGTTCTTTGACCTTGTAAGTACTAACAAATTCATCCACATTTCCAAACATATCTAGATTTTCGTGCTTTATATTTCATTAACTTTATGTGTCTGCTCTTTAGAGTTGAAGATTCGAAGTATACAATTATTTGAATATGTAACTCAGTTTCATCGCAAATAAATCATCTAGAAACTTCTCGGCTAATTTACTGAAAGGAAAGCGATAAAGTACATTCCGACTTAAATTACAAACAAGTTTAATAATTATCAATGACTTCACTGGGCCTGACTTGCAGAGCAAAGTCGAAAGAAAGTTTAGTATTCGAAATTGAGTTGTTTTACTGTATTTAGCTGAGGTCTATAGTTTGTCTTAAAAGTATCTACGATAGAAAATCAGGTTTCGTAAAGGTGTGATGTTAAAAATAGTAATAGTATACGAAATGCTCTTGTTTTCAGCGCAGAAAAGTCATCATCCACCCCTGCGCAAAATTTGAACAATGATTTATTACTAAATTGCCTTTTGATTTCGCCACTTGTCGTAAAGTCTATGAAGATTTCTTCTTTGGCAGTCGTGAGACCTTCGGAACTATTTTAAAATGGATCTCTAATCTACTCGTAATTTGTTATGTTGTCAGACAAAGACAATTTCTACAATTTTTGCAGGTATGGCTGAAGGAGTTTCGATGGTTACAAAAACATTTTATGTATGTTACTCTTTGGCCTTGTAAGTTTCAACAAATTCATCCACATTTCCCAACATTTCTAGGTTTTTTTGCAAAATTGGAATTAAGGAACAGACATTTCATCATTCCAATTTTGTACGAAAAGCATTAACTTTATCACTCGTATCAAAGGTATGTGCTTCTTGGAGATGATGATTCAAGGTATTTCATTTCTCGAATATGTTGACTAAGTAGCTCGGTTTCATCACAAGTAAATCATCTCGAAACTTCTCGGCTTCCGGTTTGTCTTCTTCGTCTAGAAATATGGCGATATCTTCCTTAATTCATAAAAGCGTTGTAAAATCTTCCCATGTTATAACCATTTTACATATCTATACTTCTGTAGAACAGAAACGCTGAAGGTACTTCATCTACGTGTTTACAAAGTGCGGCAAAGATTCTTGATTTAATGAGTTCCGCTTTGATGTAATTTGCAACAGTTAGAACCATCGTAAACACAATATTTGGACCAGGACTCATTTCTTTAGAAGCGAACTTCTCTGTGAATCATAAAAGGTGTCCAGTTATACTGTGGAGGTTTTTGCTTCAAAAAAAAAATCAAAACGAAGTTCATCGGTGCATATTTCGACCCAATTTTTCTATTCTATGTTCGCCGAGTTTACAAAATTATTTCACATATTTAATAAAGTAAGTGGTGTTGCTCTGAGTTCTACGACTAGCATAAAAGTAGTTCTTTTACTGCGATATACTATTACAAAATTACAAAATAGAGCATAGACAATTAAATCAGCATCATCAATCTGAATTGAAAACAGTATATCACGTAACTTTCCGACAGCTGGTGCTCTACATCATCATCTATAGCTTCAATTAAGCGTGCAACAAGATCATTTGATAGAGGTATGGATTGCAATTGTTTGACAAAATTATTTTCAAAAGTAGTTTCTACACGCTCAGTCGCACTTGGCAGAATTAGTTCTTCACCAATGGTGTGAGAACTTCTTCATCTGACTATTTTATATAAGACTTTATAAGAGACATGTAAAGCTTTCTCGTTTACATGATTTTAATTTTAATTCGACGAATTTTGGAGGTTTAGAGTTTTTTTTAATGTACTCACTATGAAACATTTCCATTATTTCGTTATTTTAGACTATTATTTAACATATCTTTTCGCTTTCATATCATGTACGGTTGTTTCATCTCTGTGGTGAACTCATAGCATTTCCGGTAACGATGCTTTTAATGAGGGAATTCCCTTCCTGGTAGTATTGGGTAAAAGTTGAAACGACGATATGGGAGCATTTTCGGCACCCGGCGGTACGTAACTTTGTGAAAGTTTATGTCGCATATGATATCATAAACACAGCTCTTAGAAATGCCAGTAAGTTCAGTAATTTCACAAGCTTTAGTTCAAAGATCTTCCCCAATCAAACGTTCGACAATTTTACAGTTGTCGTCCATGTGTAAGGTCCTTAGTCTAACCTCGTTTCTTCTCCGGAACATTTTGCAGCTCTGTTCTTCCATCTTCAAAATATTTTGCCGCAAACGCTGACTTCTTGACTTATAACATTCGGACCATACACACCCTGTAATCTGCAATTAATTTCGCTTTGATTATCTCCCCGGGATTGCAGAAATCTGACTTCACAGACTTGAAATAGTCTGCAATTACAGGCACTGTATTCGTTTGCTTCCCGAGTGTTTAATTATACATAACTCAACGCAATGCTCTAGACTCTAAATACCACTCGCAAGAACGTATCTAGTAAATAAAATCTACGATTTGCACCTTTTTTAATGCCTTTTGCCTATCTTGAAAAGAGTTAATAATAAAATAGATGATATCTACAAAAATTGCCAAAAGCAGTTTCTAAGATTGACCTTTTATTCCGGAAATACGAAAATATTTTTCGACTTTCCTAATATGCTCGATATTCATATTTTAGACTCTTCCTAATTTGCAATCGCTCAAGTAATTTCGAAGCGTTTTCGTCTTCAACACGCTCAGGAGTAATTCAATAATTTGTTGCAGGTTTCCACCGCAAATGGAAAGGTTTGACGCGCTACTGTGATTATTAATTTCCGATGCTAACTTCGCGGTGCACCAATTACCTTCCGATGTTTCCTGTTCGAAGTGATAATTTTGTTTTTGTTTTTGTAACTGCAGTCGATAGAAAAGTTAATGTATAAATCGAAAATCGTTTCTCGGTGATTGCGCAAGTAACCTTTAAAAACTTTCTTCGTTGGAAGTAATTTTCATAATTAAGGGGGGAGTTTTTTTATGTAATCAACCTTGACTGACATAAAAGAAAGCAGGGAAAGGAAATATTTTCCTACACATTATTACTAATTTGTGTTGGTGTATGCAAAATGATTATTTGCTAATTTTTAAATAGCTTTTAAATTGCATTTTTAATTTTTAATTAAAATATAATTATTTTGAGTTATATTTGTTTTAAACGTAAGATATTAACTTTATTTTTGTCAAGACTTCTATAAAAAAAATTTATTAAAGTTGTCACATTTTGTTTACTTTTATGCTAGATTTTGTTATGTTTTTCTTAATTTTCGTAATAGTTTTATAGCAGTTTGTTTTCTAGTGCGAGTTAAGATTATCTGGAATATTAATTTAATTGAAAAATTCTAATTTGAACCGCTTTATCCATCGCATATGTAATGCAGAAACTTTCTTGAAAAAATTTCTGCCCTCTGCGTGAGACTTGAATCCACGATCCCACACAACAGTAAAGGAGCCATAATCATTAAATTTTCAAAAGAACTTCCAAGTTTTATTATGAACAGTATAGAATTTTATGTTATTATAATTTATTAAGATTACACAGGCCAACACACATTTTGGTGCCTGCGATTTTTTAACTGTTCCTGGGTAATTTTTGGATGCAGAATGTAAAAAAGTTCTCAGATTTGATCTATCAGATCTAGTTTTTGAAATTTTTTAAAAAATTGTGTATATATTTTACGTTATAACTGTTATAATATATAATATTACTATTGACAGTTAAGAAAACAGACACATGGATTTAAGTATTTATTGCAAAAACTTAATTTACATAATTACATTAGTCACTAATCACATAAAAATTTTCTTTTATTCGACTTTCTAGAATGGAATTTACTAGGGCAGTCTCGCTGAAGGCTCCAGCAGTAGTCCGCGATCATGTGGCTATCCCATCGTCCTTGATAACGATCTTCCATAGTTTTAATATCCTGATGGAATCTTTCCCCCTGTTCTTCACTACAATCACCTAAGTTTTCTGGAAAACGATCTAGGTGGCTGTGGAGGTAGTGAACTTTTATACTCATGTTACAGCCGAGAATATTAAAATTTGAAAGCATAGTTTCCACTAATGAAATGTGGGGCCCAAGATTTATCTTGATCTCCTAAATGAACGCCAAAATAGGCAAGATAAGCTCTTTTCACAAAGTCAGAAATCGTTTTTCTGCTCTCTTTCAAAGTGTATTCACCACACACATAACAAAAAACATCGGGATGATTTGCACAGGTACATACGTCTGCTTGTGGATGCCATTGTTTCAGTTTAGTGTCTTGATACTACAAAACTACCAAAATTTACACAAAATGATAGCACAACTTTACCTGGGAAAACTCAGTAATATACTAAATCGAGTACAGCCATGCAGGTATAGAAGGATCGGGTCATAGGCAATTGTAGGTGTAAAAGTAATTAAGAGCAGTGTATTGAGTAGTTCCTAGTATAGGAACATTGGGTCAGGGACAATTCCAGGTCTCCATTTGGCTAATTACATTCTGGGAAATTTCTATTTTGACGATTAAGTACATATTTATCCCTTTATTTGTTGTCCTTTATCAGAAAAAAATATCACACAGCACATTAAAAACATCTAAAATCAGATGTTAGATTTCGGGCACCAAATTTTTTTTTTCATTTTGTTACGCTGTGTTATTATTAATAGTACAATTAGAACAATTGCTGATATTAATGCCTTGCGGTTTTAAAAAAACCTTGTAACATAGTCGAACTAGCTGAGTTGCCAATTTCATCAGCATCAGTAGTCAATTCTTGAAGTGAAGTGGAGGATGCTACCGTAACTCTAGGACTAGCTATTTGTATTGGTATAATTCTTTCAGCAGTAGTCCTTTGATGAATAACAGATTGATCGATGTAACCCTCAGCTACTGTTGTAGACTTCCATCTTCTATCCTTCTTTATTTCCTTTATATTTGCTCCCGAGTCTGCTAACAAAGTAGTAGTAGACCTTCTGAAGCAATGACCTGTATATTCCTTTGATTCTGGGAGGTTCAAAAACTCAGCAATGATGGAGGGCGTTTTCCCAAACGTGTTTATACCATCTGGGTTGGCAGTGCATTTATAATTTGAGTATTAGAGATAAAAACGTCGATGATTAATATTAAAAGCACGTAATGCAGCGTACTTACTAAAATAGTCAATGTATTTTTCAATAATACAAAAAGAACGACTTATTTTCGTGTTAGTATTTGGAATTTGAACAATCAATAATTTATTTATTAATTAAATGTCTTAAATTGTACACCTCTTCACACCGGCAGGCTCCATATATTCCGAAATAGTAGCAACTTTTACCATCAAGCATTTTTCATCTGGCTCCTCATTTACAAGCATCTGGATTCGTTCAAACATAAGAGTTTTTGTTTTTTTTTTGGGACTATAATAACCTTTTTTTCGCGCATTCGACTTTATCACTGAAAACTTATTCTACAAAGTTGACAACTTACGTATTTTTGATTTCTCTTCAAGATATGCTAAAAAGATGGGTTCACTGAATTTTCCTTCAAGTTTTTCATTCTACACCAGCTGAGAAAATTTGAATATGCAATATCGTATTGCTGAGCCGATTTTGTCAGTAATAATTCGAATGCAGATTCTTCAATATCGTTTCGAAGACACAAGTCGTTATTATTACGCGAGAGAACCATTAAACACCACCAAAAACCTTTAATAAAAAGCACGAGCTGTAAACAATATTGTTTATTGGTAACTAAAGTAATTCGGTGTCATGTAATACAGTCACTTCACAGTAAATGCGATAATAATTGTCAAAAAATAACTAATTGACAAGAAACATCATAATGGATAATAAATAATGTAAAATATTAAATTTATCAATTTTATTATCAAAATAGGACAGTTATACAAAAAACTTTGTATAATATTTGTGTTAGAAGTAAGTTTATTTTGTTCGTGAAACGACTTCACTCGCTTCGCTCGTTTGGCAAACTTTTCCACTTTCAAAATAAAACATTACTTTTACTACTTATATCATAAAAAGCTATTTTGATGTACATGTATGCATGTACCAGAAGACGATCTTTTTGTCATATAAATTCTCTACACATTTATTTACATTTCTATACATTTTCCAGCATATTTTACAGATCGTTTGCTGCTATATCGTGCGAATACTTTATATAGGAAACACCTGTATATCAGTGTGCTCTATTAAATATATATAGAATTTTTTTACGGACGATTTCCTTAACTCGCCTTAATGATCAATAAATAAACTCGTCGTAACATTTACGTAATTGTAACTCACAATAGATCCTAGCCGTCAACGAATTCTCGCGCTTGCCGTTTGTAATTTTCTCTACTCTGTTTAATTTTATGGTTGAATACGAGATAACAATTGTTTTCGTTGTGGTTTATAAGACTCAAGACAAATGAAAAATACTTTTTCTTTTCTCGGCCTCATTTCGTACTCGAATGTTTAACATTTCCGATTCAGCGAGATAGCCCGGCTTTAAATTTTACATTCCAACTCAGTGCTCTGATTAGATTAATTCCAGAAAATACTTAGCTTTTTCGTAATGTACATCGAAACTAGCATTTACAGAACTCTTCCAATAAGTCTATATTCAACGAATTCTATTTTATATACATAATAAATAAACTTCTTGTAATAATAATAGTGTAGTATATTTTGCAAAAGATTACTCCAAGTGTAGAGAGTTGCAATTATGCAAGAGCACAATTAAATTAAATGAGTCGCATGAATTTATTGGGAAAAAATGCTAAATTCATATCCAAGATACGTGCGTTTACCCCTTGGAGTTGATTAAAAGAAATTAATTTCTCGAATATTATGTATATATATATATATATATATATATATATATATATATATATACAGTAGGTTGTCTGTATAACGGACAGTAGCGGTATATATATATATATATATATATATATATATATATATATATAACATTGTTCAGCGATGTTCATTGATGGGAGAAAAAATAGAGTATAAACAATTTCTAATTAATTTATTCTTACAACATGCTTAAAACTAACTTATTTACAAAAATTTGAAATTTTAGTTTGTTTTCTTCTTTTTACAATTTGTGTTTCTACATTGCATACTATCTCAGCGACTTTTTCTCCTTGAGTAATGTCGCCAGACAAGAAAACGAAGTTTTGAATATCCCTTAACTTTTCGTAAGCTTCGTTAATAGTTTTAATTTCTGAAATAATATCATCATCCTCAGTGTTGCTGTCACGTACATTGGTACTGCTTTGAAATTCACGCACTCACTCTTGTACGCTAATATCGGCATTCTCGGTATGTAAATAATAATAATAATAATAATAATGATAATAATAATAATAATAATAATTTATTGATATATATGTACATATACACGTCATAGAATAATCATAGATAAATAAAAACACAATTCATGCGCTCACAATTAGTGCGCCACCAAACACGTTAAAATCCGCAAGATCTATACAAAAACAAAACACCAGAGTATCAATTAAAACATAAAAACACAAAAAGGGCAATGTCAAAATTTATGCTTCAAGAAGTCATTTACCGAATAAAAAACGTTCTCCATCAGCACCTTTTTTATTAAAATTTGAGATTAATCCATGGTAGGTTCCTAAACCTATAAGGCAAAGCATTGAATATCTTCACGGCCACGTAATTCGAACTTAGCTGACTTTTGCCAATGCGATGATACGGTATCACCAAACTGCTCTAGTTTCGTGTTTCATATTCGTGAAAATCACCATTTTTGCAAAACTTATCTGGCGACTTATGAACAAATTCCAGGCAAGCAAGTATATACAAGGATGGGAGGGTCAGTATTTTGTGTTTTCTGAATAGGTTCACACAACTTGTGGTATTGGATACACCACTAAGGGCTCTGACTGCACTCTTTTGCATCCTGAAAACCGCCTCGGCCCCACCAGACGCTCCCCACATCAATAGGCCATACAAAACCCTGCCCTGAAAATTTGCATAGTACACAGTCCTAGCCGCCTCGGGTGTAGCCACCAGTTTCACTCTTCGTATTAAGTATATTGCTGATGCCAGGATGATCATCAATTAGTGCATACGATAATATGTCAGAATAGGGTTTACAAAGTTCTGACAATGGCGAATAGTTTTCAGCCCTGAAGTCTATATCCTCGCAAATATCTTCAGCATTTCACTCACCAAATATAGCTTCAAGAAAACATTGGTTCATAGTTTCAGCGCCTACAGTTTTCCAAGTAGTAATGGTCCATATTAGAGCACTGAGAATGTTAGTGAATTTTTCTATATGTTCGGTAGATTTACAATGATCTATAGACGATAAAAGCCTCTTAACTTAAAACTTTCCGTAGTTGGTTTTAAAATTATTGATAATCGCTTGATCAAGTGGTTGACAATGAGAGGTAGAGTTTGGGGACAAAAATATTAGTTTAACATTTTGTAACTCAAGTTTTGGGTGTGACGTGGCGTTGTCTAAAAAAAAAAGAACGTTTCTATTCCGCTGTTGCATTTTTCTATCAAAGTTGGTTAACCAAATTGTCATAATTTCTCTCGTCAACCACGCTTTTTTTATTAGAATACCACTCTACTAGCAACTTCTCTACGTTTGCTCCTGTAAAGCATCGTGGATTCTTACTTTTTCTAATTACTAAAAGTCTTTCCTTTTCTTCAACCATATTCGCACACAAGAGAATAGTTAATCTTTCCTTAGCAGCTTTGCCACCCGAACATTCACCTTTTAATGCAAAGGTTTTGTTTCCTTTGTGATAGTTATCAACTGTTTCTTCCAGACAGATATTTCATTCACATTTACTGCGGCGGCTTCACCACAAATTGTTCGAAGCGATATGTTGTGTCGCTGAGAAAACTTGTCAAACCACCCACTTGAAGCATTGAATTCATAATTTAGATCTTGTGAAACTTCGAGAACTTTTTCCCTTATTATTTTACCGGACAGTGAAATATTCTTAGCGCGCCCTTTGCAAAACCAGTCATACATTATTTGGTCTAGCGCATCTCCTTCTGTTTTCACAAATTTCTTCTTGGCTGTGAATTTCCATTTTCAGCAAACCATCTATTAATATCAACTTTGTTTTTCAAATGTGCAAATAGTGAGCCCTGGAATGATTTTGAAAAACAGCTTCTTTCTGCCAAAATTACATCAATAGACGCCGAACGATCTTTTTCTCTATACAAAAACATCTTCTCGTCGCGAAGGACGTCATTTACAGAAGCAACCGTAGAGACGTATGCAATGATGCAGATATACAGTTACTTCCACAACACATTACCAGGGTTATGAAATTACATATTACTAGGTAAGCACTAATTGTGTAAGAATAAGTCTAGACATGGCAGTGCTACGGACACTTTTGCCGCAGTTTATAATTTACACTTAAACACCAACCGTGAACCGTATTGTATTTGATGTGAATGATCTCATTCACTGCGCACCAATTGCCCGTTCTACCGTACCGCCTATGGTATTGCCACTTTCGTCGCCGCTCTAGTAATTATGTTTAGAAATTTTAGGAATTGCAATAAATTTATTATGTACCTGGCTTAATCCCCCTATAGGCAGTCATTACAGCACCTATTATATGTATTAAAATAATTATGTTTAAAATTATAGGAATTGCAATAAAGTACTAATGTTCATTGTAAAGACAAATTTTCATTTAAATTTACTGTAGTGGATGTATGTTACTGTCCGTGTCCGTTGTGAAGAATGTCCTTTGGTGAGAGATATTGTTATATAGCAAATAGCATTGTGACGGTCGGTGCATCAGAAACAGTCCATTGATTAGAGATGTCCATTGTCGGGAGATGTCTGTTAAGGGAAAATATACTGTATATACTCGTATATACATTATATATATATATATATATATATCATATTTCTCGATCAAGTAGCTCCATTTCATCACAAATAAATCATCTCGAAGCTTCCCGGCTTTTGTTATCTTGTCCTGCTATAAAGCAGTAACCCTGAATATACTGCACCCATGTCCGCAACGTGTAATAAAAATTCTTAATTTAACGGGTCTCATTTCAATATAATTTACTATAGTTACAACTGTCTTAAGCACAATATTCAGACCAGGACTCATTCCTCTGGAGATCAGAGTTTCTCTGTGAATGATACAATGTGTCCAATCACATTGTAGAGATTTTTGTTTCATTAGTACTTGAAAATTCCTAATATTATACATCATCGGTGCATATTACGATGCAATTTTTCCACTCTATATTGGCCTCGTTTATAAAATAATTTTATATTACTTAATGCAAGTAATGTGGTTCTGAGTTCTATCGGCTTGCAGAAAAATAATTCTTCTCCTACTGACAGACCATCACAAAATCGAACATAGGTAATTAAATGAGCATTGCTATTACTATTTATTGCTTCGTCAAGCTGAATTGAAAATAATTTGTCACGCAACTTTTCAAAAAGCTGATGCCTTACGTCTTCAGATATATTATCAAATCAATTCGACATGCAACGATATCATTTGATAGAGGTATGGACTGCAATCTCAATCGCAGCTGGAAAAATTAGTTCGTCGCCAACTTCGTGTGGTTTTTACATCTGGCTATTTTACATAAAACTTTATAAGATGCAAGATTCACGGAAAAATGATTTTTGATTTTCACATGATTTTTATTTTAATTCGAAGAATTAGTTCTTCATTAATGGTGTGAGATTTCACATCTGCGTGTTTTGTACGATGTTTTGTAAGAGGCACGTTTTTGTGTCACAAACAAAGCTTTTTTGAAAAATGATTTTTGCTTTTCACGTGATTTTAATTTTATTCGAAGTATTTTCGGAGTTTTTAAACATACTCACTGTAAAGCGTTTCCAAATATCGTTTAAGTTTATTACGTGTCATTGTATCTTCTAATAAAATTTTCGAGCAAATAACAATAAAGTATCTCTCTCCTTCGTTTACTTCAGTGCGGGTACATCTAAAATTCAAGTATTTCTGAGAATATTTTCTTGATTTTAGCTTCACATCAATGTTCGTCTATGTTCTTGTTGATATTTCACTATCGTTTGATTCTCACTTAGATCCATTTGAAATTTATCCATCATTCTGTATAAATCTACTTCTCGAATATCGACAATTGCAGTTAACACGCTAATTACAATATACACAATGCAGGATCGACTCACCTAAGACTGGCTGTAGTTGAACGAGGTGTAGTATTCATGTACTATAAACGCGAATGCGTCGTTATCGCCGCAGGCGTTTCAGAATGTTTGAAACAAATCAGAACGTCTCGGAAAGCCACTAGCATTTCAGATATGGTGAACACAGACAGCAATAGAGACACTCTGGTTCTGATTTTTTCAATATAGCGGATCGGTGTTGCTAAATATCAATAAATTTACACTTTCGTGTTAATGTAATAAGGGTGGTGTCATATTGTGGCCTTGGGGACAAAACACATTTAAATAGAAACTGATATTACAGTTACAACACGATATCAATAAAAATTTATTGTTCGAGAAAGGGGAAGGGATGAGAATTATGAAAATTGGATCTCAAATATTAAAAGGTTGAAAAATGCTGTTTTAATAGTACCGAATATTGTGGCAGCAAATTACAGAAAATATCTTATAGTTTCACTACACTTTAGAAAGAGTTCATCTACTATAACTAGATCAATACGTCTTATAATAGACAGTTTCGTGTTGTCAATTTATCACGTGGTATATAACAGAATATATTCATTTAAAAATCATTTCTGCAACATTTATCTATTTTATTTGTATTTAGTTTATTTCTTTTTAAATCCTCAAAGTATTTAATAGATTACTGCAAGAAATTCTTAACAATTTTAGGGAATTTATTCCGAAATAAAATTATTTAATAAAAATAAATTAATTGTATGCGCTAGTTATTAAAACTTTAAATAGTAAGGATTCGCAGAAGCGAAACAAGAATTATTCCTAAGTAAATATCGCTGAATTTCATTTCTGTACATACATTTCGTTTTTATGAACTAATAAAATGCTCCGTTTTAATATTCATTTTTATTCTTCATATCAAAATGGTAATCTTTATCTTTATGACAGATTTGATTCAGAGCGTCTGCGTTACTAGTCGTTGCCCTCATATTTAATTTTTCTGTACTAGCGAGCAAACGTTTCAATAAATTTCTTTTATGAACTTTAGGATATAAAATATTATGTCCTAAACCTTTTTAACCTGTTCTGAACGTTATACCAGGAAGAAAAATATGTTAAAATGATCATTGATAGTATGACTACTTACAGTAGAAATAATAATAAAAGTAATGATAATAATAATATACTTTATTATTACCCAACAGGTGAACTCAATTACAGAGCAAATATACTTATACCATATATTGTACATAGCACATATAAAAAAGAACAATTTACAAAAGTAAATAAAATTGTTAAAAAAAAGTTGACACGCCTCTAAGCTCGTATTACTTACTTTAACAAAAGCAAAAGTAATAATCCATTATTACTCCTAGAGAAGGAACGAGTCAGTTAATTCGGAGAGTAGAAGAGATCATTCCTGTATAAAAAGTTATTAGGGAGCGCTACAGCATTAATCTCTAGTGAATCACGTGGATTCTGAAATACGTGCCAATGGAAAAATTTAGGGCAACACAAAATAAAAACACTAAAGTCGATAATGGAGCAAAGCTCAAAATTAATTTTAAACTGTCGGTCCATTTATTAGTATGAAATCGATGATTAAATAAGTAACTCTAGTACTTATATAAAGTCTTGGAAATATTAATCTTATTTCTAGCATATAATCTATGACTAAATGAACAATCTTGATATATTCGTTCTCAGAAATATAAATCAAAGACTAAATGAAGAATCCTGGTACATAAGTCCTCGGAAGTATTAATTTAATTACTAATATATAGCCAATGCTTAAATGAACAATTCTGGTACGAGGGTAGCCGTTTCGGGAACTGGCAACACTGTCAGTGTTGCCTCCGATCTGATGATTGCATCGTGAAGTTTATCATTTTTGAAAATATATTATATTTACCTTGGCAGTTTTATTACCCGGTAGCTATTTCTATTGTTGACAGTATCTTGAAAATTTTATGTCAGCGAAGAAATGAAATTAACTCGTGAACATTTTCGTGCAATTATTTTTCATACCTTTCTGCGTACATTATCTCAATAAGAATGTATCGACGAGCTGAATTCTTTATATGTATGGTGATGAAGCACCATCGAAAACTACAGTATATCGTTGGCATAGTGAATTCAGACTTGGACGGCGTTCTTTGGACGATGAATTTCGTGAAGGTTGTCCCACAAATGCTGTTGTGCCGGAAAACATTAATGCAGTGTCCGAATTGGTAATGCAAAACCGTCATGTAATATACTGCAAGATCGAGGCATCTCTAGATATTAGTAACACCAGTGTGCATAGGCTTCTGCATGAACATTTAACCGTTAAGAAGCTATGTTCACGTTGGGTAGCATAAAATTTGACAATCGCTCAAAAAAGGATTCGCGTCGATTGGTGCCAAGAAATGCACAAAAAATACAATGGCGGTGCTTCAAAGAACATTTATAAAGTCGTCACAGGTGATGAATCTTGGATCTTGGTATGACCTCGATAGTAAACAGTAGAGGAGTGTGTGGGTATTCCAAAATCAGCCACAATCAGCAAAAGTTGTTTGCTCTCGAAGCACATCAAAACAAATGGTCGCCTGTTTTTTCTGAAAAGCCGGTTACGTTGCAACCTTGCCTTTAGAGAGTTGTGGAACGGTCAATTCCGAATGGTACACAACTATTTGTTTGTCAATAGTTTTTCAAAATATAAGTAAAACAAACCGAAAACGATAGATCATTCTCCACCATGACAATGCCAGCTCTCACAGGTCGGTTCAAACAATTAAATATTTGACCAGGCAAAACATTGTATTAATGAGCCATCCGCCGTACAGTTCTGATCTAGGACCCTGTGATTTCTTTTTATTCCCACACGTGAAGAATAAACTTCGTAGTCAAAGGTTTTCTACGTCGGAAAAGGCAGTTGAGGCAATCAAAGCTCATATTTTGGAGATACCGCATTCACGGTGGCAGCAATGCTTTTCGGATTGGTTTAAACGAATGCAAAACTGCATTGATTTTCAAGGAGAATATTTTGAAAAGCAATGAAGCTATTTGCTATAATAAAATTTTTTTTAAAAAAATATTAATCTAATTATTAACATATATACTCAAAGACTTAAATGCGTAATGCTGGTATATAAATCTGCAGTAATACTAATTTAATGTTTGGCATGTAACCATAAATATTATTCTAATTATTAGCCAGTAACCATTGATTGAAGCGAGCAATACTAGCATATAGTTATATTCTTAGTAATATTGATATAATTGCTGGCAGGTAATCAATAATATTACTTTAATAATTAGCAAGTAATGAATGACTTAAATAAGGAATACTAGTAGATCTTTAGTGGCATTGACCTAATGGTTGGTATGTCAATAGTAAATAATATTACTCTACTGATAGCAAATAATCAATGACTTAGGTTAACAATATATACATAGATCTTTAGTAATATTGATCTGTTAAAAGGAGTCATTCAAATTTTACTAACATCCTGTTTACTAGATGTGTTTCAGAGATTCACTATTCTTCATTCAAACTAATGTTATTAACGAGCGATTTCTTTGTAGGGTTTATCGTATCTTTTCGATACAGAAAAATAATGAAAAAGCATTGCCTCCCTCTCTCGTAAAACACATGAATGTATTGAATGAAAAAGCGAGAATGCGTCTTTCTCACTGGTCGGCAAAATGTTCCCAGACCTTGTATAGACAGGCACTTGCTATCTCGGCGATTTGCTGAATAAATGAATGTTAAAAGGAATCATTCAAATATTAATAACACCCTGTTTAACACATATGTTTCAGAGATTCACCGTTTTTCAGGCAAACTTGTGTTATTAATGAACGATTCGTTTGTAGGGTTTATTGTATCTTTTCGATAGAGAAAAATAATGAAGGAACTGGACAAAAACATTCATAGATATGTTGACTCGTTTAGAGGACTTTTACCTCACAACGATTATGCGGTAGACTAGGTTCTTTTAGCTGGACCTACAGACCAAGCTACTCTTTGTCGAACATCACAAATAATTTCTTCAAATATACTTATATTAGGTTCAAAACAAAAATAACAATCAATTGAACATATCATAATCGAAATTTTGATAAACCGTATAATACCGAATTTTTAATTTTTAAAATAGTTGAGCGAGAAAAATATCCAACGTGCAAATGTTGAACGGTAAAAATAAAGCTTACACTTTTTTTTATTTCATAGGAATTACGGAAAATAACTTTACTTAGGCCAAATGGCTGTACAAAAATCTACACGCGATCTGATCTTTTTATGTAGTAAATTTTGGAGTTTGTTATGGATTGACGATTGCTTTTGATCCTTTCCCGCTGTGAAAATAATCCATAAAGTACTTTATATAGCCATTAAAAAATACTTCAATAGCCAGAAAAAGAAACAAAATAGAATTAATTTTCGTATATAGAACTAAGTGAAAAAAAATTTACGCAAATATAAATTGCTCGTGCTAGTGAAAATAATAATAATAATAATGATACAATGTACAAGTTCTCCAAAAAAGCAACAAAATTACATTTCTTGTCAGAAAGATTTAATTTTTTCCCTCAATATAGACAGGACTATTAACTACTCAAACGGTAATGCCTTTGATTATTCAATAATTCTAAATTGCACACTTTGACAATGTAGATCTGAAAGTGAGTGTCGAGGTGTCTCGCATTTTCCAACGTTTGTAAAAAATTAAATTAATTTAATAAAGGTGTTTCGAGCACATAACTGCCTTTCTATTTCGTCACGTCCTTTCTGTGCAAAGAAAACTTAATCACCATTACATCTCTACATGTTTTTATTGCAAAGCCTACTGTTTTAGATGGTACTGATGGTCACTGATGTGCGGAACAAAGCTAAGGAATACATGGAAAAGTACAATGTTCTAGTAGAAGATCTAATATCGTGGATCTCAAGCCTCAAGTGATGTTCCTTTTATTGTATAGGTGTGAACAATGGGACACGTCATTCCTGTATAAGTAATATCATATTTTCAATAGCAGCAATATTAGCCGCAGTCTGTTACTTTCATACCATTATCTGAAGATTCTCCAACAACAAATCCTGCATTTAAACACATATACATAGCTGAACTTGTCAACAAAGATAGTACGTCATTACTATATAGTAAAAATTGAGTGACATTGTGAATTCAGACAATATGAAACCGTTCTAAGAAACATATCCGATTCTGTTCGTTAAGTATGGACTTCCTTCATAATTGGGAGGATGGAAAAAACCCAAAAGTTTGTTTGTCGATATAGAATGACTATCTGTATCAAACGGACCTATAAATCACATCATCTTTTCTCTGTCTCTTGAGATGGTCACTTATGTAGCGAGTAATTGTTGTCAAATTGGTAACAGTAGATTGACCTGATATAAACCCGTTTTGCATCGGAATGAAATAAATACGTATATTGGAACGAAATTTAGTAAAATTAGAAAGTATCGAAATTAGTCTATAATTTTGAACTTGATTGTTGGCACTCGTTTTATATAGAGAGCACGTTTCCATATAGTGGGAGAAATTCTTGTCCGCACACATTCATTTATAAGAATAGTTAGTGAAACAAAATAGTTTTCGTAAATGCAACACGGCATTCTTTGATTAAACAGATCAGTCATCTTCCGCAGTAAATTTATTCCTTAATTTCATATACTCAAATATATGTGCCTATTACTTGAAATTTATGCGCTAAAAAGTATTAACTTTTGTAAAAACGTTGGCTATAACTATCAAACTAAGCGTAATTTTCAAAGCCAAAGAAAAATATCTACAAATATTACTTCTTTTAGTAGGATAATTTAAAAGATTGTCTACATAACAATTCTGAGAAATATGAGGAATTAGTTCGGATATGGTCCTGTTATAACAAAAGATATTTTACTCTAGGTAAAGCAGCACACGCCAAAGCTAATAAAACGTGAAACATTAGGGTTCTGAACTTTTAATACAATCCATTGGTTTGTAAAATCAATTTCTGAAAAGTTCATAGCCTATGAACTTTTATAATTACATTTTTTTAATTTAATGAAGTTATTAAAAATAGAAATAATTCTGCATTATACTTAACTAGTTACTGAAAATATTATTGTTAATATTAATATCAGTATTTATTGACTTTCTGAATCAATTACACAGGCCAACACACATTTTGGTGCCTGCGATTTTTTAACTGTTCCTGGGTAATTTTTGGAAGCAGAATGTAAAAAAGTTCTCAGATTTGGTCTATCAGATCTAGTTTTTGAGATTTTTTTAAGAAATTGTGTATATATTTTACGTTATAACTGTTATAATATATAATACTATTATTGACAGTTAAAAAAACAAAGACACATGGATTTAAGTATTTATTGCAAAAACTTAATTTACATAATTACATTAGTCACTAATCACATAAAAATTTTCTTTTATACGACTTTCTAGAATGGAGTTTGCTAGGGCAGTCTCGCTGAAGGCTCCAGCAGTAGTTCGCCATCATGTGGCTATCCCATCGTCCTTGATAACGATCTTCCATAGTTTTAATATCCTGATGGAATCTTTCCCCCTGTTCTTCACTACAATCACCTAAGTTTTCTGGAAAACGATCTAGGTGGCTGTGGAGGTAGTGAACTTTTATACTCATGTTACAGCCGAGAATATTAAAATTTGAAAGCATAGTTTCCACTAATTCTACGTAATTCTCTGCTTTATGATTGCCAAGAAAATTTTGTACTACTTGAACAAATGAACACCAAGCGTTAGATTCAGTCTCGTTCATTGATGTGGTGAATTGTGGATCTTTAACAAGTTGCCTTATTTGAGGACCATCAAATATACCAGCTTTTAGTTTTTCCGTGCTAATGCCAGGAAATTTACGTGATAAATACCCAAAAAAAATTTCCATCTCGATTTAAAGCCTTCACAAATTGCTTCATTAAGCCTAGCTTGATATGCAAGGGCGTAAGTAAGATTTTTTCTCTTGCAACGAAAGGTTCGTTGATCACGTTTTGTTTTCCTTGAATTATCTCTTGAAGACCATTTTTTTAAACCAGTGCTCATTTTTATCTCTGCTGTCCCAAAGGCACAAAAAAACAAGGATAATTTGTATATCTCTTTATTTGTTGTCCTTTATCAGAAAAAAATATCAATTAACCTGTAACCTGTATCTCAAAAACTAGAGCTGATAGAAAAAATCTGGTGGCATTTTTGGAATCAGCACATTAAAAACATCTAAAATCAGATATTAGATTTCCGGCACCAAATTTTTTTTTTCATTTTGTTACCCTGTGTTATTATCCTTTAAGAACGCAAAACTAAACTATCTAAAATTTTAGAAATTAGAAAAGTTTTCCATTTAGCAATGAAACGAAAGACCTACAACTATCTTAATGATTTTATTTTTCAACATTATCTCCCTTAACCGTAATGGAAGTGTGCTGCCTGCCTTTGCAACGACTTTATTCCATCATAAAGGAATGATTCATGTTGGTTTGCAAAATAGACATCGGTCTAGCCTTTTAATTGGCTATCATCTGTGAAATCATGTCTTGTGAAGCGTTTTTTAAATCTTTAAATAAAAGGAAATCGGGATGCTCCTAATACGGACTATATTGTGGGTTGCCCAACTTAAAGAAGGTTGGATTGAATTTTGCCGGCTACGTAAGGAAAGTCTTTTCTTCAAGTGCGAAACCGATATACCTACGACTAATCTTTTAATGACGATTAGTAAACTGAATACATGTTTTTACTTACGTATATAATATGTAAGTCATTGTCATAGACAATTTATCGTTCTGCATCATTTTCAGAAAAAGTAACTGAAAGGAATTTTAATATCTACTAAAGGTGGTCATACTAAATACTAATAGTAATATTAAAAAAAAATTAAAGTAATATTGTATTATCTTTATTATTAATATTTTTCATTCGTATGTAATTATTTTTAATATATTGCTAATATTTAAAATATTCGCTATATATTTTAAATATTAGCAATATATTAAAAATAATCACATAGGATTGAAAAATATTAATAAAGATAATATTACTAGTATTTAGTATGACCACATTTAGCAGATATTAAACTTCTCACACGCTTGGGCAAACTATCGAACAGTTTTATCAGAAATTCTTGTGTAATGTTATTTTATTCTTGCAAAAGTATATCAAAAGTTGATTGGCATTAATTGGTCATCTTTTCTGACTCGCACGACCTAAATAACTCCACACATATTCGATAATATTTATAACTGGTCACTGTGGTGGTCAGAATAAAGTTTGAACAACTTCTTTCCGCTCAGTTTAATTTAAATTATTTTTAACGATCCTAGCGGTATGCTTCGGATTACTATCATGCTGGAAAATGTAATAATTATTTCCAATTAGTTGGGCTCCTGCTGGAATTTTCCATACGAGCGCAGCACAAGATGGCTGCAATAGATCCACATACGTGATTTTTGGCAAAGGATTTCCCACTAATAAATTAATCCAATTTTGACGAAATTAAATTTAGGTATACCAAGATTCGATAACAATCGAAGGAATAGACGTTTACCAGCAGTAACCCAAGTTAGATCACCTATTACTATAGCATGTTTAAGTAATTTTAATTACCGAGCCAACTTCTTGCGTATATATGCAACCTCATACTTGCAGAGACCCCCTTAATGTTTTGTTGTTGTTTGTATACATGTTGGGTTATACACTTCTTCAACACTTCTGTGAACATACTCTGTTCAAAGTACGTGTCGTTACTTGTACAATCTCCAATGCGAATGAATTCGTCCATATTGAAGCTGTTTTTGTTTATTACTCCTACCCAGTAATGGCATTCTTTTTGCAACACCACATCTAAGTCCCTATTTAATTAAATGAAGTAGAACGGTAGAAAGATGCATAGACAGTTTTACCGATCTACGAAGATATTCTGTAAATTCTTTAGACAATTTCGTCCCATTGGCCGACATGATGGGTTATACACTTCTTCAACACTTCTGCGAAGATACAGTTATGTTCATAGTACGCGTTGTCACTTGCACAATGTCCGATGCGAATGAATTCATGCATGTTGTGGCTGTTTTTGTTTATTACTCCTAGCCAATAACGGTTTTCTTTTAGCAACACGACCTCTAAGTCCTTATTTAATTAAATGACGCCGAATGGTAGAAGGATGCACTGACACTCCTACGAAGTTATCTAAATTCTTTAAATAATTTCGTCCCATTTTTCAAGAAAGTCAATCGCAATTATTAATCACTAGCTTTTACTTTTCTAGTCCTTCTTTTAAAAATGGAAAACTAAGAACACAGCATTCATTATACAGTGTCGATTTTCGTCAGATATTGAAGACATTTCACTATCCTTTCAAGAAATTAACCTAATTGTCGAGGACAAAAAACACCGACCATTTCAGCTGTTGTGTGGAATTCTAAAATTCCACAGAAAAACAATAGCAAATTATCAAATAAAATAATGTACTTAACAATCCTAGCTCAGCTATCGTAGAGGGTTGTAAAAGGAATTTTCCATACGAGCGTAGCACAAGATGGCTGCAATACACGTGGTTTTCGACAAAGGATTTACCACTAATCAATTAATTCAATTTTGACGAAATTAAGTTTAGGTATACCAAGATTCGATAACAATCGAAGGAATAAACGTTTCCCAGCAGTAACCCAAATTAGATCACCACAAAGAAAGGAGGTTACAAACGCATTTACATACTAAAGTAGCTCATTTAGAAGTGTCGTTTTCGAATGTTCCTCTAACTTATCGAAAAAACCCCAAACAAGATAATTACCTATGTATATATTCGTGTACATATTTAATGCATATTTTCAATTATTCGTATATTTTAATTTATTTAAATAGATTCTATGCCTAGAGGAAAGGCAGATTTTAATCTTCGAATCATGAAAGTAAAAAATATCTAGTTTATATTGAAAGGCTCTTCATATTATGCTTTATATTTGTTATAATAAATGAATGAACTATGAAATCAAACTTCTAACATTAATTAATTTTAAGGTAAATTTCTTGTGCTATTTTGAAAGCAGTACTATGAAATTGTACCGAAATTACATCAGAGTATGTTTCGATGTAGAATTCTATAATATTGGAATTTATACGACAGAATTTTTTGATATTGCTTGCACAAAATCACGTTTATTTGCCTCGGGACATACATTTCAGAGCGTCTTCGAACAGCGCCAATTGTGCTATACCGTGAAAATTGAATTTTTCTATGTATTTCTATTTTTAATGTTACCGGACGGGAGAACTATCAAGCAGTAGTGGCCCGTGAATCAAAAATTCGGGGCTTTCTAAAAGCAGCGCCTGGGACTGAATAACTGATGAAGTGAATTTATATTCCACAAACATTCTGACAAAAGACAAAGTACAAGTTATTTGAAAAAGAAATTCATTTATTTTCGCGACTTATGAAAATAGTGTCACTGTTCCTTTTTGATATTCGTATTTTTTTGTTCTTGAAAATATTATAAAATTGGAAAACTTAATTTACATTGCCTCTTTTATTATAAAAAAATTGAAGTAAAGTGTGTTGCAGTTATTTACGATCATCGGTATAGGACTGTTATTGTGTGGTATACTTACATAAATGTTGGTTGTTTGCGTTTCAAACTTGATACAATGATGCCGATGTAATATTCCATACTAAAATTTGGCTGCTCAATAAAATAGCTGGTTTCTAAAGTATTTTTTTGTTGTCAAAAGAAACTTTTCTGAGTTTGAACTTTTTATGGGGAGAGAGATATAAAAGTATAGAGATTGATAGAGGAAGTGGAACTGATTTCTAGTAAAACAATCTTTAAGTAATAGGCAATATGCATAGCAACTACGAAGATCTACACTCAGTGTTAGATGGTTTAAACAAGCTACTATCGAAGTTGATTGAAGATAATGAACTGGTGACATTTTATTTCTAGACGTAGAAAGGGCTTTTAATAAGCCTACGACGGACTCTTTAATAAAAGCTTTGAATTGGAGAGGAATCATATCTCTAGGGCATTAGACTTATCCTAAAGGGAAATATAATAATGTCCTCTATAGAAGAAGTCACCACTGAAGCCAGAACAGGAGGCATTGTATCGAGGGGATTTAGTGATATTACTTTTTGTTAAAGACTTAACAATGTTAAAACTAAATCATTTTATTTATTATTACGTGTTTTATGAATAGTATTATTTTATGTATATATTTTGATGTGTTTTATATAGTAATTATATTTATTTTCCTTATACGTATATTAATGCACACATACTGGTCGGCAACAACTTTTATCGTCGTGTACATATGTATTCTACCATTGGACCGGGTACGGCCTACCTGACTGACTATACTCGTATCACTGCTGCTGTCGGGTAGTTGCAAAACGCTTTCCTAATAGATGCAAGGTTGACAGTGTCAAACATATCCACTTTATTGAGGGTGCATGGCATGAGTACCTCGATGCGTTGAACGCGAAGCGAAGTATTTTGAATTGTATTTCGATACGTACTTATTTGAACTGATATTTATACATATAGAACAGTTTAAACTGTTTCTTGTCTATTTAGTATTTGAACTGCTATATTTATACTTGTTGTCTGTTGTCGCGAATTTCATAGCTGATAAAACTTGTTTATGACAGGCTATTTTCAAACTACCATTCAAATTTATGTATACATACAGTTACTTCAATATTCTTTTCGTTGTTTATAAGCATCTATTCGTTGATAAAACGAATATTTTAATCAGTATCATTGTGTTAAGACTATTAGTGGAAGTTTCTCGCCATGAGTGATTCAAAAAAGTGTTGCTTCAACAATCCAATTTTATGTGTGCTTTCTTTTAGTGCTAATTCAAGTCTGGACTCCTTTTGTTTCCTCCAGTGTCATATGTATATACAGAATTTTATTTACCCAATAAAATTACTCTATTTTAAAAAATAATAAAAGAGAAATGATTCCTGTCAAAAGAAATAACGATTTCTGGATAAACTCCGCTCCAATTTTGAAAATGAATTGTATTTTTGTATTCACTATATTTCAAGTAGTAGGTATAAAATAACTTTTACATTATAAAATTGTTTTTTTTTTAGATAAAATTAAATTTTTTATCTGTCAAAGATTATAATGCTATCTTAATTTTCTCAAAATTTTACTATTAAAACATGTTTTTTATGTTTCATTTTATATGAGTATGTTATCTTTAAATTTTTCCAATTTACAAAAATATTATATCGATGAACATTTTTGGCAGTAACTATTGCTTATACAACGGTGCTCCCAGAAGTACCCGACCCAACAAGGAAAACACAAAAATTTTGGAAAGAAATATATTTATTTTTCAACATAATCTTTTCCCAACGATGTTAAATAAGTTCGATACCTTTTTGACCACTGAGCCATTTTTTCAAGTTTGGAAACAGAAAATAATCCGAGGGGGCTAAATCTGGAGAATAAGGTGCATGAGGTAGCAATTCAAACTTTAATTCATTTATTTTGGCCATTGAGATAACGGATTTGTGAGTTCGTGCATTGTCTTGACGAAACAACACTTTCTTCTTAGCCAAATGCGGCCGTTTTTACTTGATTGCTTGGCTTAAACGTTGCAATAAGTTCGCATAATACTCGCCGTTGATAGTTTTTCCTTTTTCAAGATAGTCAATGAAAATTATGCCACGCGCATCCCAAAAAAACCGATGCCATGACCTTACCTGCAGATGAAACGATCTTCGCCTTCTTTGCAGCCGGTTCTTCCTTTTGAGTCCATTGTTTTGATTGTTCGTTTATCTCGGGTGTGAAGTGATGGACACATATTTCATCCATGGTTGTCAAACGGTGCAAAAATTCTGTTTGTTGCTGTGAAACTTCGCTAAACACTCAATTGAAACATCTTCACGACCCTGCTTTTGCTCGAATGTGAGCAAAGCGGCACCCATCTTGAACACAGCTTTCTCATGTCCAAATTTTCAGACAATATGCGATGTACTGCACTTTTTGAAATACCTACTATGTCTGCTAGCTCGCGCACTTTGAGTCGATGATCATTCAGTACCGCTTTGTGGATTTTCTTCACCGTTTCTGGAGTCGTCACCTCATTTGGTCGACAACCGCGATGCTCGTTTTGGCAGCTCGTACGGCCTCCTTTAAACTCTGCTACCCAATATTTCACTGTTGGAAATGAAGGAGCAGACTCACTTAGAGTAGAATCCAGTTCAGCTTTTATATCGGTTGGGCTGAGACCTTTCAAATTTTATTCCTCTTCAAATAAGAAAATGAATAAAATTTTCGTAATCTGCTTATTTATATCGCTTAGGTACACAACTTTTCTATTTTCAAATCTTTTAAACATGAATATTTGAAAAACACCTGTCAAAATTTATTATAGAATTTTAGAAATTCCCATGTACGTATAAGCAAAACGCTTTACAATATTTACCTAAAATTATATTGTATTATGTAACTTCCATTCTTATGGTAAATACTATCTTTGAAATATCTTAAAATTTAACGTTCAACCCAATATAATATTCATGTTTGTTTGATTTGTTGTTACGCCCTTTTAAAAACATGAATTTCTTTAAAACCAATTTGTTTTTATAACAATATCTTCTTTTAATTGTTCTGATACTTTCTTCTGAAACTTATAAACAATTGTTTCAATTGCGTATAAGTTAATTATGAATTCTACCAAAAATTTTTACCTTTTATCTACAAACATTAATATATTGTTACAGTGTATATAAATTAATTCAACACCATTATTTGTTAGATTCTTATACTCTATGTGATATAATACATAAGGATATTATAAAAAAAGAAATATTTACAATAATATTTATTATTTACAATATAGATTCAGTAAAGTGGTTCTAAAGCTTTTATCAAAGAAAATATTTATATATACAAGGTGTAGCAATTAAATAACAAGATAGTGTGAAATGTAATGTTATTTATTATAAATAAACTTATAATTAACTTTTATTCGCTTCAACATACTCTTCTTTCCTATATATACGCCGCTGTATACGTGTCTTCCATTGTTCAAAATAATGCCGTAGTTCACCAATTGTCAGCCTCTTCAACAACAGACGAAAAATGTCTTCAATCTATCATGTCTTAATGCACTTTTTACTTGGGAACATATAGAAGTTACATGGTGCAATGTCTGGCGAATACGGAGGATGATCAAGCATAGCAATGGGCTTGCGCGTTGAAAATTGCTTCACAGATAGGGTTTCTCGGCACCATTTTTGCATAAATTTTTGTCATGTTTAATTCATCAGGCAAAATGTACCTTCTTGTTTGTTTGTTAATGTTTGCCATATCGACAATAATCCGAATGCTCAGGCGTCGGTCTTTCCACACAATTTCATTAATTTTCTGAACGTTCCCTTCAGTTCTTGCAATCACAGGACGACCAGGACATTCCTTATCTTCGACCTCTTCCAGACCTTCAGAAAACCGTTTATGCCATTCAAAAACTCGCGCATGTGAGATAACATTATCACGAAACATTTTCTTTAGCATTTGAAAATATTCTGTTGGCGATTTTTTTAATTTGCCAAGGAATTTCTGGTTTATTCGCTGCTCGCTTTTTATACAATTATCACGGCACTACTAAGTAACACTGTCCTCTACAATTAAACTTCGAAAATAAACTGAAGCAGACAGAGAGACGAAGCTACGGTTTGTGGCTTGCGAAGTATCAATGTCAATGATATTCCAATTACAGCCTCGCCCGATGCGACTCTGAGATGGAAGGAGCGCAGTCTCGTTATTTAATTGGCATACCTCTTATATTTAATAAATGTGTTATTCTGTAAGGTTGTGATAGGGTTTTAAAGTAGGTGCATAATAATAAGTTAGCTTTTGTGTAATGCACATACTATAAGATACTATCGATAATGACAATTTCCTACGATATACGAGTATATAAATTATATACGGGATTTGATATTGTTTATAAGTGAATAAAATAATTAATTCTTCTCATATATTTGAAACATAACAATATTAATAAAGGAGGTAATTTAAAATAAGTTTTGTTTAGTATTATGTTATAACTATAAAATGAAGAATATTCTTAATATGACTCCCGTATCTTAACTAATAACAGCATTCTCAAACATTTATGCTTACTCCACTGTTTATTCAAACGTAAGTACGAGCTGTACCAATATTTAAACCGATATAAAAAGCAACTCGTAAAAGATTGCATGCACGAAAATATACACAGAAGTAAGTAAAAACTGTCGTGTTCCAGATCGCTAACACATATCTAGGCCTGGATTTGCGCTGTTCGATTTTTGCATGAATCTTATCGCGACCACATTCTCTTATATTTCAATGCTTTGTACGTGTTCGCAGTGTGGAATTCTATAAGCTTTAATGGTCTATCAGAAGGCCGCACAACGTCACGTTTATTACAATAAAATCAAAGGAGTGTAAATGAGTTTTCATTTTATCTTCAGGTACATTGCTTTTAATATAGGTTCACAGACAAACAATATAAAGAGTCCAAAAAAAACGGTCGATTTATGTTAGTAGAGTTTTGAAATATTAATTTCGATATAGGCTCGGCGATCTCAAATGTGCTATGTTCATTTTTCTTTTTGTTTAATATACACAGTACACGATATTTGAATTTACGCCCGGCAAAATAGTTCCTTTTTGTAATTAATAGTAATTAAATGAATGCATTATTGCCCAATAGATAATACTTTATAACAGAAAAGGCTACAAAAATAGTAAGTTAATTCGTATAGATGTTACATAATCACACATTACTTTTCTGCATATATTCAGATTAATTTCACAATTTACCCCACCAGTCTGGCGATAATTTGAGTAAACATAATTTTTCTTTGAGAAAATCCTTAAAAAAGAAAGTCTGATGGTGTTACATCTCACGATTTTTTGGACTAATGAATGTCACAATTTCGGGAAATTATAAGCATTATAATTTTAATTAAAAGCATTGGATATTTGCAATAAATTTACTGTGAACCATGCGCTTTACAAAACTTTTATTAATTGAATGTAGGCGAAGGTCTTACGTAAAAAATAATTTATGGCTTTGTTATTTTGTTTAAGACACTTTATTCTACAATCTATTATATCTGAAATTCTCGCTTCTTCGCGAGAACATTCGATTTGTCTCGAACATTTCAAAATGTCTGTCGTGATCACAACCTACGTGTATGTAAAGTATATATAATAAAATTGCACTTCGTTCAACTTCAACCAGTCTCAGGTCAGTCGGTTCTAGATCCTGTATGTTGTAATTTATCTAGTTGTCGGTGTTCGAGTAATAGTATATTTATACCGAATCATGGGTAAATGTTTAAATGGACTTAAGCGAGAATTAGATGATAGTGAAACAAAAGCAAATACACGGACAATTGCTATTTCAAAGATAAAATCAAAAAAGAATAGTTCATCAGTATTGAAGTTAATGAAGAAGAGATGACCTATTGAGAGGTCATTTGCTAAAAAATTTTGGGAGCAGACAGCACGAATTTTAATAAATTTAAACGACGTCTGTAAGCGCTTTATAGTGGGTGTATTAACAAACTCAGAAAATATTTCGAATAAAATTAAGATCATGTGAAAAGCAAAAATCATTTTTAAAAAACCCTCACTGTGTGTCTCACACTAATGGTGAAGAACTAATTCCATCAGCTGCTATTTAACTTGTAGAAACTATAATTGGAGATAATTTTGTCAAAAAATTGTAGTTCATATCTCTGTCAAATTATATTGTCGCATGTCGAATTGGTGATATATATATCTGAAGAGAGACCATCAGCGTTTGGGAAAGTTGCGTGACAATTTGGTTTCAATATCGCTTGTTAATGCAACAAATAGCAATCTTTTTTTATATCTATATCTAAGATATAAAAAATAATAATCCCAAGTACCCCCAAATATACGTATTATTACATTATTTTAATAATAATGAGATATATTATGAAAAAAAGTAATTTAATAACTATCAAATAAAGTATACAAAGTTATGTCACAAAAAACAAACATGAATTTTATATATGTTGAATAAATATGTCAAGTATTATATTCAATTCTGAACACTTACTTGTGGTAACATAACAAAGGATTCATAGACTTTGAAACAAATACTGCAAAAACCTAATTCTTTTATGTGGACATAAAGTAAAACCTCATATTAATATACAGTATTGGTAACCATTGTATATACATATGGAATAAGTATTAATGCTTGCTAAATTCTTCATAGTAGACATTAAACCTAGAATAATATAAATTTCAAGGCCGGCCCATCGACTCCAAGGCCAAGTCGTTTTGGTCGCAAGTCAATTCTCTGTGTTTGGTGCGACAAGAGCGGCGTGGTGTATTACGAACTGTTGAAACCTGGTGAATCCGTTAATACTGATCGCTACCGACAACAAATTATCAATTTGAACCATGTATTGACAGAAAAACGTTCAGAATGGGGTCGAAGACACGGTAAAGTGACTTTACAGCACGATAACGCACTGTCTCATATAGCAAAATCGGTCAAGGAAGTGTCGAAAGCACTTAGATGGGAAATAATATCACACCCACCGTACTCTCCAGACCTTGCCCCGTGCGACTTCACCTTTTTGCAGCAATGGGAGACGGGCTTGCAGAGCAGCACTTCGTTAGATAATGGATTGATGAATAGTTTTGCCTAAAGGACAAGCAGTTTTTTTTGCTATGGTGGCATATAGTATATATATATATATGTATATATATATATGTATATATATATATATATATATATACATATATATATATATATGTATATATTTATATACTATACACCAGGTGTATCGGAAAGTCATTATCTGTTTTTTCGTAAAAAATACTACATAATTTCCAAGAAATTGGAAAAGTGTATTTATTCAAAGTATTGGCCATTTGATTCTACACATCTTGCCCATCTTTCAGGCAAATAGTGGATGCCATTCCAAGAAAACTATTTCTCCTTTGAGCAAAATCATTCATCCAGCCATTTTCTAACTTCTTCGAAATTGGCGAAGCGTTATATATATATATATATATATATATATAAGTATAAGTGAATATCTATAAGTGTGATTTCTTCTCTGAGTATTATTATTATAATTATTATCTTTAAAACAAAGCGTTTTTCGAAAATCATCCAAAGACAGAATAAACTTAAAATAGCCAGTGAAATAACCCCTTAATTACCTGCTGCCTTTTTAGTAAACAGCCTGTAAATTAGATCATAAATAATAAAGTATTAAAAGCGCTGTATAATAAACCAAGAACATAATATAATTCTGTGTGTCCTGGAAAAATACTGTGAAAAGATAAATTGCACTATTTAATAAATGATTAAATAGGCAAGAGTATTCCCGATGGACTAATAGATGACGGGTTTCTGTTTGATCGATAATTATGTAGTATAAATTTAGAACATAATTTTGAAGGAAAATAAAACCGAAATATTAAAAAAAATGAGACTTGTAAATACTGAGGGAGAGGTATAATCTTTCTGGAAATATAATATGAATTTATTGATGTCGGAAGTTCATAGGAAAAGAAATTTTTGGATATACATACATGACGTCATTAAAGAATAAAATAAAAATTTTGTAACAGGTGGGGCAATAAGTATCGCACTATTGGTGCTGCCATTTTTGCAAATGGCATCGTATGTCAGTTTGGTTTTGACATTCGTGAAATAGAGACGTATGAAATTCATAGTGAATAACAATTAATCAATATACGCCCCAAGAACGCGCCATATTTTGCGACAATGTTTGCGCGGAATAATTCATCAGTGTTGTTAACGCAACGTGAATAAGCAACATTCTCAGTTCTGGGGGACAGAAAATCCACGAATAATTCATGAAGCGTCATTATACCCTCTCAAAATTACCGTGTGGTGTGTACTTACGTCGGAAAAGGTGATTGGACCTTATTTTTAAGAATGAACATGAATATCACGGTGAACGGAGGCCGTTATAGAGCCATGCTGACTGAATTTTTCTTACCGGAAATTGACGATCTGCATTTGGAGGACATGTGGTTCGAACAGGACGGGGCCACTTGCCATACTGCACGCGATACAATGCATATTTTTAAGGATGCCTTCCCAGCGCGTGTAATTTCGCGTTTTGGTGATTTGGCTTGAACAACCAGATCTCCCGATTTGATTGCTTCCGACTTCTTCCTCTTGTGATATTTGAAGTCGTTGTTGTATGCGAACAAGGCCTGTACCCTAGAGGACTTAAAAAACAACATTCGAGCCGAAATCGACGTGACACCACAAATGCTGCGCACAGTTACCCAAAATGTAATCAAAAGACTCCAAATTTGCATGAACACCGGCGGCGGCCATTTGTCTGACATAATTTTCCACAATTAATTGACAAAATTTGTAAGTGTGAACAAACGTAATCAGTTAAAAGTCAAACAAACACTTTAAACAAAAGTTATAGCCAAGGAAAATCAGGTAATGCTTTTTGCCCCACTCTGTAGATAGAGGTATGAAGAAGCAGTTGAAAAATGCCTATTAATTTCTAGACATAAATATAATGTCACAATTTCATAAGAAAGTTATGATTGTCGTTAATATCTAGTTACATGAACTCATTAAATCCAAATGATTATTTGAATATTACATATTTTTATCACGGCAAACATTCGATTTTTCTTCCATTTACTTCGAATTCAACGCGATTTTTTCCGATGAATAATTTGTAACTTTTAAAGGCTTTTGAAATCTCACCCTGGAAAGCAAATATGTGATTGGTTTCTGTATCGCGGTAGATTTACAACTTTTGATTAGTGAGGTGTTACTGACAGTTGGCAGAAGCGAGAGAATGTGAATAAGTCACATCTTCGAGTTCATATGTTTATATACGCTTCACCTTTAAAGCTACAAAATAATCGCTCGATCGAATCTGAAAGAGGTTTGAAATGAAACGTAATTCATTTCATTTGAAACTGCGCTAGTATGCCTTCGGAACAATTTACTCTATTTTTATATCTTCGACAGCTTTTACGTCGTATATAGAAACAACGACGTACAATTTATTGTCTTTCGAGTACTTACTCTAATTAGAAAATTGTTCTTGATAACATAAACCACGTA
Source organism: Dermolepida albohirtum (assembly GCA_031893035.1). Lineage (NCBI taxonomy): Eukaryota > Metazoa > Arthropoda > Insecta > Coleoptera > Scarabaeidae > Dermolepida > Dermolepida albohirtum. Next base: position 191,057 of record JAVIWB010001783.1, on the reverse strand, counting down.
ATATTAAATAAATTATCTGACCAAAAAAAGAGTCGTCCAGTAAAAATATACATTTTTTGAATCAAATTTTGTACAAATGTTTGTTGCGTTGAGAATCATGTTTAAAACGGGGATCTTTAGACAGCAAAAGCGTCGAGCGAAGCTTGTACGGATGTCTCTGGAAATCTAGGCCTTCGCCGACGTATATCGGACGTTGCGATGTTAAAAGCGCATACATCGTGAGACATGCAAAAGGAGTAAAATAAGTACTGCAATACAGTATGAATAAATAGTAATAAACATTATATTCTATGTTATTATTGTTGTTAAACATATACTTACGAGAGTTTTCTCGTTAAATGATTCTGCGTTGTCCTTAGCTCGGCATATACATATGTTAAGGGGTTAAATGTCCTCTTGATTAATCTAAATAAATAATAAAGATAATATTATTTAATAGTAATTAATAATTTGCACGTGGTGGTTAGTAAATTTATTAGGTGCGCGTATCCGGCGAGCTGAAGTATCAAAAGTCCAGGACGTGTGCCAAGCTGAAAGAAAGATATTGGTGGAAATAAAATTTAATTTAATTCTTTAAAGTTGAGTATATTAAGTAAAGATAATTAATAAGATCGTGAGCAACAGATAAAATAAGATTAGAGTAATGGCAAAGCTGTAATAAAAGTAAGTCTAGAGATATGAAGCTGTTTAATAAAATATAAAAAGGATTAGATTGAAATATGTATCGAACGATACGTGAGGTACTTCCGGGTTTGTGTGTATAGCCTGGGCCAGGATGCTGTGTATATTTTGCGGTCGCAAAATAAACACGTGGGTAAAACTTAACTTCACAAAGTCGTGTAATGAATGTGTGTAGCCTTGGTCATGGCTAGGGTAGAAGTCTCTGTTTTTTCTTACAAGCTGGGGCTTTTAAGAAAAAAAGTGGTGAGCTGAAGGGTAGGATGTTGGTCGTGTTTGAACTAATCAATTAGACGAGAGAATAGGCACGCTAGAAATTGGGCGCGATAAAAAATTAGCATAAATTAAAAGTGTGATATCAATATAGGTACCAAGATATCTAGACACTAATTGCATTTAGAAACTAATAAAAACAGAATGAATATTGAATGTGAGTCAATGGAAAGTTACTAAGACTATTCCAAGAAAAGGTTCAAAAAGTTCTAGGCATTTAGTTTCCTAGATAACGACGACGGTTTTTTTATTACGGCCAACCGAACGTGACCAAAACAAAAGATAAACAAATAATAATTATTTATGAATTCAAAATAGAATTGTATTTAAATTAAAATAAATTAATTTAAAAACGATATAAAAAATAATTATATATGCGAAGCGTAGCATCTTGTATAAGGAGAATGATCGTTCGGTACCTACCGATGTAATATTCGCGTAGTTAGAATTTTTTTTTAACTTTGTTAATGTATCTGTAGAAGAAGTATTATTAGAAATGAATCTTAATCTGGCAAAATCTGAATTTTTGCGTAATTGACTACGAAACTTTTCTAAAACATGAACACTTATCATATAAAGTACACAGCACTGTTTGCACTTCATTCACTACTACTTTCATTTGATCCACTAGTGCTAATGAAGATTTTGCAAGGTTGCAAGGTAATTTTTATGGTATTTCCTAAAACATTGTAATGAATGATTTATGAATAATTTATAAATCGATACGAATACCAGCATTATTAAATTTAATATGACTTTCTTTGATTCTCTTGAGTTGAATTGTAGTACTGACGACTTTATTGTGTGAAAATTCTTTGAATAATAGGAAATTACTTCTAGCTATGTGCCCCAGTGTTTAAGAATTAGTTCAGGTAGTTCTCGTACGCCAGGAAAGTCTTTGTGAAGTTTGATTATCCGTTTCGGAGATTTCAAGCAAACTTTTTTGGGGCGTTTATTGAGCCGTGTACAACCGAATAATTTTCTCGAATAGTTTCTGTGATCAGATGTAATGCATGTAACAGGCACGTTACATATAGTGAAGTAGGACGCTCGTGTTTAAAGAAACGTCCTATAGAAAGCATTGATGAGCCAGTACCAGTAACAAACATCGCTACTTGGTTTGTCGTCATGTATCATGCAGTGAATAGCTTTGCCGGTACGCTTTGACAACGTTTTACTAGATAATAAAAATGAAGATGACAGTGTACGTAAAATGATATTCAGAATAGTTCTTTTTTACAATACGTGGTGACATCACAGCTTAACTACAGTTTTTTACACTTTAGAGCAGATTTAATACTTATCTTAATTTTTTAGCATGGAGAAGGTAAATAAGCAATATGTAGCCTACATCGTAGGTACTCTAAAACTAACGGAACGGTTTCTTCTCCACTATCCTCAATGATAGATTACAGGCCATTAGCATATAAGTTATATATAACACAAACTCTTTCTGAGATGTCAGTTGACATTTTATATATTTGTGTTTTTGTGTGTTTACGTATCTAAAGTAGTTTATTTTTTTCCGACAGAGAAACGATTTATGATACACTAAACAAAATACTATCCAATTTGACTCTGCTAATTGTCCGATAAATTTATTTTATTGTCCATGCACTGTAGCCTTATAATTTCGTTTTGCATACATAATTACATTTCAATGCAATCAAATATTAATCGTTATCAGCGCAATAAAAATCCGTACGTAACTAATTATATTCCATTCTATAACACGCCATCAAATTATAGCGAACTAAGTGACTTGGAAAGGGTTGTTGGACTATATGAGACGGGTATTGCTTTTCGCAAAATCCATAGGTAAATGCAAGCAAATATTGCTATAGTATTTCGTTGTTAGGGAGATTGGTATCTCTGGATGATTTTAAAGGACTACCGATTGGGTAGAAAAACTACTAGAATACGTTAAATAGTCTAAGCATACAGCAGGTGTTCCTACAGTTTACTCTGTCACACTTTGGGAGCAACTAACACAGATAGAACCCTCAAACCTCATCACTGTCACACCTTGCACTGCTTGTGTCTTATTACAAAAATGGATATTACAAAACTCTGACACTCAGTTTCAGTGCGACAGACAGTAGCAGTAGTTGATCCCTGAAGATGCCCCATACGAGTGGGTACGAAACGTTGGCAGTTATACTAGTGACGCGGATCCAGCCCGGAAGCCCAGAAGCAGATAGTATAGACCACGACTGCGGAAGTCTACGTAGTAGATTAAAAGTATAACTAATTGGAGTAATATTCGTTGGCCTCCTAGATTGTCTAATTTGTCCCCAAATGATTTTTTCTTCGGGGTTATCCTAAAATATTAAGTTATGGCTTTTAAAATAGCAAACTTAATAATGATATTAAGAATTGCGAGCAAGGATTATTAATTATATGGCAAACCTTCAACAGGAAACAATTACAAATGTACGAAGAACATTTGTAATTATTTCTTGTAGTATAGATTAGGGTATTTTCTTGTTTGAATCAGAAGATTGTTTTGGGCATTTAGTGAAATGGTAGTTTAGAAATTTGTTTTGGTTTAATTTTAATTATTATAGCAAAAACATTCACGCTTGATAAGAGTTTACGTTTTTTGTTTTTATTTTTTCGAAAGAGAATACTTTTAGAAAGTTTTCTTATTTATGTGGAATTCATCTTTTTAGATACTTTCTTTAACTTTATAATTAATATAACGATTTCTCAAAACTATTTCATCTGTTATATTTTCATTAAAAGTAAAGAAAACAAATATTTATTGTATAACTAAGAACTGAGTAAATAAATCATAATAATAAGTCATAAACATTCAAATCAACGTTCGATGACTGAATGCAGCGCATACTCTTCAATATCTCTCTCAGTGACTTCATCCGACAAATGCTGTTTTCACAGTATATGACGCGCATCAGCGTTTCTCAACCTTTTAGTATTTGCGACCCAATTTCGAATCATATTTCTCATCGCACTTCCTCCTTATACAATATTTTTCTATTGAAACCGTGTTTTGACATTTGGTAACGCCAATCTGCTGCCTTGATAAACTCAGATCAGTGTCTTTTTATCGTTATGTTATGTCCACCACATCTGAATTTCTCGCGGCTTCCTGAGAAATTTCAATTCGAATGAAACATTTCTAGTCGATTCTCAATTATACACAGTCTGTCGCAGAGAAAACAGAACTTTTTTAAAATAAAAACAAAAGCTTACTATTTTGACAAAATTCATTATTTTATTCAAAGTAGTAACCTTCAGGTTCAATACAACGTTTTGCACGGTCGAATGAATTTTTTAGTTTATCCTTAGAGATGTCTATCAAGACCGCTGCCTACGCCTCTTTTATGGCTTCGACATCGCCACAGCGATGCCCTTTCATCGGCAATTGTAGTTTGATAAATAGATAGAAATCAGGGGCGGCCAAATCCGGTGAATACGGGAATGGTTGATTGTTAAAATTCCATTTGTAGTTAGCAAATTAGTCATGAGCGTCGAGCGATGAAATGGTGCATTATCATGTAATCAACAGTAGCTACCATTTTCACGATATTGGGGGCGTACATGACGAATATGCGCCAAAAGACGCTTCATAACACCAAGATAATATACAGCATTGATTGTTTGACGAGTTGGTACAAAGTCTTTGGGCACTATGCCTTTCGAATCATAAAAACAAATCAACATTGTCTTCACTTTTGACTTCTCCAAACGGCTTTTCTTCGGCTTTTTTTCTTGGTCTACATATTGTAAAATTAAATACCTTGCATCTTCCACTCCAAGAAGCAAACGCACATATCATGGAAACGAGTGATAAAGTTAATGCTTTTTATGGAAAATTGGAATATTGAAACAGAAATATAAAGCAAGAAAATCTTGAAATATTTATAAACGTGAGTGAATTTGATAAAAATACTGCCAAAAAACAACATATTAAAGTCGTTTTTGTACCATTGAAAATCATTTAGCCATATTGGCAAAGAATTTTCAAAAGTATCTTTTTGCTGAAAACTTCACATAGCAAGTTACGAGTGGTCTAGGGACAGATTTCAAAGTAGTCCCTAAGGTCTCACAACTACAGAAGAAGAAATCTATATAGATTTCACGGCAAGTGGTGATATCAAAAGACAATATATTAATAAATCTCTGTCTGAATTTTGGGCAGCGGCGTGTGATAAATTTTGTAAACTATTACCATTTTCAACATTGCGAAACTGGGCTTTTTAGAGTGGTTGATTTTAAGACAAAATATACATCTCCGATAAATATAGAAAAAGAAATCAATTTCAATATTGATTTGAAATATTAAACCTTTCCTCTGCAAGACAGGTGTAAGGGGTCACTGATAATTATTGGACTATTTGTAATTTATATCGGAATGTAGTTTACTGTTTTTCTTTCAGTAAATTACAGAATTTTCAAAAAATTGTTATTAATTACTTGTTCGTTACATTATTAATAATAGAAATTGGTATGCAGTTTTTTAATTACATTATTGGCACCTTTTTAAGTACAGATATTCGAGCATGTTTTCACATACGAGTGTGGTCCCATAAATACCCAGCCTGACCTAGAGATGGCGATAGTTGTTTGAAAAATATCACTGTATTAATAACTACACAATTCATAAAGCATGTGTTTCAAGTTTGAAGATGCCACGTCGTTTAGTATTTGTTTTGGCAACCATTAATAGTGAAAGTCTTCAGTGAATTTGTAAAAATGGAGAAAATTGGTCATTATTACGTGATACAAAAACCCCAACCGATATAACAGCTGAACTGGATTCTACTCTGAGTGAGTCTGCACCTTCGTTTACAACAGTGAAATATTGGGTAGCAGAGTTTAAACGAGGCCATACAAGCTGTCAAAACACAGTGGTCGACCAAATAAGGTGACGACTCCAGAAATGGTGAAGAAAATCTACAAAGCGGTACTGGATGATCGTCGACTGAAAGTCCGCGAGCTAGCAGATATAGTAGGCATTTCAAAAAGTACGGTACATCGCATATTAGTTGAAAATTTAGACATGAAAAAGCTGTGTGCAAGATGGGTGCCGCGTTTGCTTACACTCGAGCAAAAACAGTGTCGAGAAGATGTTTCAATTGAGTGTTTAGCGAAGTCTCACAGCAACAAAACAGAATTTTTACGCCGTTTCATAACCATGCATGAAACATGGGTTCATCACATCACACCCGAGACGAAAGAACAATCACAACAATGAACTCAAAAGGTAGAACCGGCTCAGAAGAAGGCGAAGACCGGGTCACCTTGAAGTGATGTCGGCAGTTAATGGCTATTTTGAGGAACAAGACAGTTCTTATTATAAAAAGGGTATCCAATATCGCTGGGAAAAGTGCATAGATTATGTTGAAAAATAAATATATTTCTTTCCAAAATTTTTGTGTTTTTTTTTGCTGGATCGGGTACTTCTGGGACCACCCTCGTAGAATAGAAGTTTATAATAATACACTTAAATTAATTAAGCACTGAAGGTTGATATATAATCCCTTTCCACATTAATTTTCGTATTCTCTATACGCATTTCGACAACTAAGTCGTCATCATAAGTAGATGATTAAACAGTGTCGCATCTGGAAACTACAGCAAAAACAAAAAACACAAAACAAATTTCGCACACGATCTGTATCGTCGAATGCCAAAACGCACACTGTGGGGTTTGCCGTGGTTTCCAGGTATGACACTGTTCAGTTATCTGCTGATGATGACAACTTAGTTTTCGAAATACGTATATAGAATACGAAAATTAATATGGAAAGGGGTTATATATCAGCCTCCAGTGATTAAGTTAATCAACCGCAGGCTCCATCAAAATTAATTACCTTAAATTAATTACGTTTTGCAGAGGAAACAAAGTTAACTATTGTTATTTGTTACAATCCAACTAAGTCTTTAATTTTAAAAATAAGGCTCTTCGTCTGACATTGGCAGCTGTACTAACCGTCATTACTTCAGGTAGACTCCCATTCTTCCATATAGAATAGAAGATAATAACCCTATACTGAAATTAATACTGTAATATTTTGAGGAGAAAATTAAGTTAATTAAAATTGCAGTTACTTTATTTCCTTGTAAAATAAATTATTTTTATTGATTTAATATTAATATGTATAACCTCAAATACTATGTTCGAATTGTAACTACTTGATACAATTTCACGTCATGAATGGGACCCGAGATTTGAATTTAAAATCATTATATACACGGGAAGTATGTAACATATCCTTCTAACGCTTTCTTTACTTGTTGAATATGGTATCTATTTCCTTATTTCTGCAGATAGATTTTCATTTAATAAAAGTCAAATTTCCTTTTATTGTGAAAGGGAGATCTAATATTCAAGAACATATGGAATATTGGTTTTGGCCCGCGTAAGATAGCAGTAAGTATATATGTATGTATGTATCCGGTAGTCTTGGGTATACTTTCCAAAATCAAATGTATTTTTATTACATTATACGGTCGAATGATCTCATAAGATCTCCGATGGATATATATGAATGTGTAAGGGTATAGGTAGATTTAGAATTGAAATCGAATGCAAAAAAAGCAGCCTGCTCATCGTACTTTTAAATTTACGAATATTATTGAGTTTTTAAATCATAATTCATTATATGTTATAACATACAAGGACGTTTTGTTAACTACGTGAACTTACAAAGAAAACACAGGTTTTTTTTTAGACCAAAAGCATTTTATTTATCAATATAGTCTATTGCACGATCAACACAGTTAGTCTAACGGTACTTCGAACTAGAAGCGTCTTCATTGTTGATCAATGAATTTGAGTTCTTAAAACAGCTATTTATAGCAGCCATTACTTTAAAATTAGACGAAAATATCTTTCGGCTTAACAATTTTTTCAATTTTGGAAGTAGAAGGTCTGTTCACAAAACAAGAGAACATTTTGAATTAAAAGACTGACGTGCAGTTAGAAAAATTATGTCTTGTATGACTACATGTTTTCAGACATAGCATCTAGTTCTCTCGCTATTGATATTCGACTACAAGGTGTCTCAGTGTTTAAAGTGATTGTTGCAATATGCGATATTTGGGAGTAACAATGCAACTTAAATTTTTGCGTGACTCTGGGGGAAGCTTTTACAGAAACGCTTCAATTTTCGGAGTAGGCTTATGTAGATGATGCTCTGTTAATCAATCGAAGGCCACACTCGATCACTAAGAACCTCAACTTCAACTGATGACGTCCATATTCTAAAAATCATGATTCTGTTGTGTTAAAACCGTTGGTTGACTATCAGAAAACTTGCAGATGAAGTTAGGATCTCAATAGAGTTGTGCCATGACGTTTTGCTAGTAATTTCTTGTCTAACTGTCTGTAACTTCTCAGTCTCGACCCATGTCAAAGCTATGCTTGCTGATTTTTTTTATGTTCAAATATCCCATAAACCGTCATAGTACCATCCCCAGTCTTTCCACTTTTGACAACTCTTTAACAACTTATTTAGGATTAGAGAACCATATGTTCTTGGCAAGTTGTATATTTTAAAAAATTTTTATTTTCGTTATAAATAATATTAATCACTTATGGTTGATATATAACCCCTTTTCTTATTAATTTTCGTATCCTCTATAAGTATTTTCGACAACTAGTTGTCATCATCAGCAGATAACTAAACAGTGTCGCACCTGGAAACCACGGCAGACCCTAAACTGTGCCACAGTGTGCGTTTTGGCTTTCGACAGTACAGATCGTGTACGGAATTTGTTTCGTGCAACTTTTTGCCATAGTTTCCAGATGCGACACTGTTCAATCATCTGCTGATGATCACGACTTAGTTATCGAAATACGTATGTAGAATACGAAAATTAATATGGCAAGGGGTTATATATCAACTTTAAGTGACTAAGTTAATCAATTGCAGCTTCCATCACATTCACCTATAAATAATATGTTGATATTAAGGGTTTTTTATTAAAATTTAACAAACAAAAAAACTAAAGCAAATTGGCATGTTCCTACGGTGTATCTTATTCAGCAAATTTGTTTTGTACTCTCTGATCTACGTTGCTGGCATCACTATTCCTCATCAATCATTATTTGAAATGGAAACACATCGATCTGCCAAGCACCCATTATTAATTTCTATTTTTATATATTGAATCAATACCTGTTTATTAATATATTTATATATATATATGTATACACATGTATATCCGATATATATGAGAGATATATTTTGTTTTGATGTTTAGAAATTTTGAATACTGAATTATGTCTTTTGAACTTTTGCCTAGGGGTTAAACAATCAACCGAATACTCACGGTTAATTATTTGATCAAAGTGTTTTACAACGATTATATGAAAAAATTCGCAAAAAGAGACCAGAGCTACGCTGAAACAACTCATAGTTACTTCACCAAGACAATGCATCAGCTTGCTCTGCTTTTCCAATTTGTCAATTTTATGTCAAAAATTGGATGACTTTCCATCGCTCCACTTGCCACTTCCAAATTTAAATCAGTGTTGAATAAACGCCGTTTTTAGTTTATTGGTGACATTAAAACAAATTGGAAGGACATTTCAAAAGTAGTTTTCCTGAATTCATGTAGGAAGGAGAGGAGCACATTAAAGGGAATAAAGATCAGTAATCTGTAATGCTATTAGTTAAAAAAATTAATTTCGGTTATTTTCTGAACAAGGAAAATGCGTCAAATGAGAGCTAAATCGAAAGAATGGGGCGATTTTTAGTACTAATTAAAATTCCAATTAGTTTTAGCTATGTCGATGGCATCCAGTAGTTTCGCATTTCCAATGCTTCACCTAAAATGTTGATGAGATACCTTTTATGTTAGCTACCTCTTTTACTCAACTCTAACTCGATGCTATGTTGTGGACTTTGTCAATCATATCCGAGGCAGTACTTATCCATTATTACTAGATAAGGCAGAAATTGCAGAGAAACGACCGCATTTGAAGGAAAAGAAAGCTTTATTCCATCAAGATGACGCACCGTCTAACATTTCAATGATCGCCATGACAAATATTCCTGAATTACGGTTCGAATTGATTGATCACCCACCGTAGTCACCAGGTCTTGGTCGCGATGACATTTTTCTGTTTCCTGAGCTTAAAGTTTCGCTGGGATAACAGAGATTGTCATCGTAGGAAAAGGCTATCGTATTCGTAGTGCCTATTTCGTAGAACAAGATGCCAAATACTATTTAAACGGGTTTAAAAGGATGAGAGAATCATTAGGAAAAGTGTATAGACTAACAAGGAGGCTACGTTAAAAAATAAAACTGAATTTCGAAAAAAAAATACTTATTTTTGTGTTAGGGTGGAAAGTTTTCAAGCTATTTTTCATATACTGAATAGCAAAAATAACCTTAGAATGAAACAGTTCTTCTCGAAGCTACACTGATGATAGCGCACGATGAAATAATGGATGAAATAAATCTTTTAAATTACGGATACGGCCTAAATGACAACTTGAATTATTTTATGATAGTCCCATGCCATTCTAAACTAAGAAATTTCTGACCAGAAATATACATTAATGTCACAAAATTTTTTTAAATTAAAAAGTTTTTAAAATCTCATTTCCGAAAATAATGTTATTAACGAGATAATAGCTTAAGGAAACTTCATTAATGATTTACCATTTATAATTTAATTCATTTAAAATAGGAAATGGATATCGTGGAAAATTAAATTACTCTTACTCTGATTCAAAACAATTTTATTAAGATATTTAATTCTAAAGCCCTTTGAGTACATGACTTTTCAATTTATTTTGCACAGATTAAGCTCAACTTTTTATATAGAATATCACAAAGATTAGGCAGAAAAAACGTTTCATTAAGTCTCTACCTTGAATATATATTTCACTGTGAGGATTCCAAGTAGACAATTTAGGAAATTACCTTTGTGTTATGAGATTATATAAAATAATTTAGTGTTTAATTTCCTGTCTTAATAGTCTTATTTTATTTTTTCGAAGTTCATTTGTATATTAAAATATAAGTATATAAAGTTACAAATATACAATGTGCTTGTTTTACAAAAGAACGTCCAACAAATAAACAGATTTAGAAAAGACTAGATTGCCTTATTTTATAACGTATCATATACATTAGGAGCATTTGGATTTTAAATTTAAATAAAACAATAACGGTTAAAGATATGAATTTAGGTATTGCTTTATTTTGAAACTCGGACAATGTAACTAACTATGTTTGGAACAATATATCTTTAAAATGTCCACCAGAACTTTGTTTATACTACACTGCTCAAAATAATTAGGGGATATTTGGAAAAATGGTAATAGAATAAATAAATAAAGAACGTAGCACCTCGCAAATATTTTTATATTTAACTACAACGTTTTTAAATAAGAAACTGAACGCATTGATACATTTAAACTTATTTGTGCACATTATAAAGCTACTAATACACTAGAGTGAATAAATATCATTAAATCGATACAGAATTATGAGACTTTATAAGAAATTTTATTGATAAAATGACGAAAAATCTATTGCTAAAAATGTGTATGATCTCCACGAAGGGCAGTAAAGGTTTGACATTTCATCGGCATTGATTAAATCAGGACATCAAAAAATTCCCATTCCTCTATCAGAGCAATTTGAAGTTCCTGAGCTGTACGCGGTGGCATATTTTTTGCTGTAACCTCTTCCTAAAGCATCTCGAGCATGTTCGATAGGATTACTGTCAGGAGAATTTGCTAGCCAGTCCACTGTATTGATGTCCAATTTCCCAATCCAGTTGTTCACGATGTTTGCTCGATGTGGACGAGCATTGTCATCCGTTAAAATGAAACTCTCACCCATAACGCCAGCGTACGGAAGAGGATAATGAGTCTCAAAATTTTATCCAGATACCTCTGGGCAGTCAGGCTGCCATTCTGTATCACATAAAGGTCTGTATAACCTCTTGCGCTTATCTCAGCCCATACCATTATACTCCCACGTTCATATTGCGGCTTGTACCTTTGCTTGATCCATATTCTATGAATTATCGACATAGATTGATGCTGACATAGCTAAAAAGAAAACAATCTAGGGGTGTCAAATCACATGACCGTGTGGCGGCTAATTCAAAAATCTTCGTCGTGAGATAATCCAATCGCTAATCTTGTTCTTTAAGAAATTGAACGTAGCATTAGCTGTATGTCACGTAACGCCATCTTGTTGGAACCACATCTCTTCAGTATTCATGGTCTCAAGTTATTGGAATAGAAGATCGAGTAACATTGTTCATTGCTATTGACGTTTACCTTAAATTCTTTATTTCGGAAGAAATAAGGTTCAATGACGCCACCATGACGTAAACCTCATCACGCAGTGAATTTTTCGGGATGCGACGGCATGTCATGTAATTCTTGTGGATTGTTTTTGCACGAATAATAACAATGACAATTTTGTTTGTTAACAAAGCCATTCATCCCAAAATGTTTTTAATCTGATAAGATAATTTTTTGGCTGAAGTGAGGAGTATCTTCCAAGTGCTCAAAGGTCCAACCAGCAAATTTCCGATACAATCTGTAGTAGTTTGGCTCCAAGTCTTGAATCAATACGATTTTGTAAGGATGTTGGCCTATCTTACGCAAAATTATCCAAATTACCGGTTGTTCTTGCAGGAATAATGACAATGACAGTTATGTTTATTAACAAAGCCATTCATCCAAAAATATATCGTATCTAAGAAGTTGATTTTTTGTGCAAAATCAGGATCATCTTCCAAGTGCTCAAGGGCCCAATCAGCAAACTCCTGATGCAATCTGTAATAGTTTGGCTTCAACTCTTGAGTCAATACGACTTTGTAACGAAATAGGCCTATCTTTCGCAAAATTATACTAATCGAGGTCTGAGAAATATCTAATTGTTACGATCGTCGTAAAATTGACAAATTTGGCTCATCGGTAATATTGACAGCTGCAAGAGCGATATTCTCCTGAATTCGTCTTGTTGGTGGCTTATTGTCCCGTAAAGTAAAGCGACGCTCAAACCGCTGCTCAGAGTAACAGTGATGGTGACCTAATTCTTTGATGAACTAACGTTGAGCACCCACAATCGAGCTCGACCGTAAGTTATTCTTAAATAACTTATTAACGGCCGGAAGTATCAAAGACTGCATGATAAGACTGTAATTAGTACAGAATATTTAATATAAATAATAAAAAATTATCAGGAATAGAGAAATCTCTACTAAAAAAACTATTATCATCATTGAAAGACTGTACAATATAAATGCAAATTACATTATAGACTATGGCTAAGTGAATAATCGAAACCACTTACCACAATAATGCTTGTGTCCTAAATACATATCTTTATAGCTAATTTGTTATCCTCAGTAGAAAAAGAAAGAACATATCACATATTAAATTCAATGGACATAAAAATATCAAACGTAGATCGACATGTTTTAGAAGATAATCACAATATAACTGAATTACTTAAAACTAAGTAAAAATTAATAGCATCGACCAACAAATTTTAGCTTTTGATTTTGCAATCAAGCGATCTGTAATAATTTTGATAGAAAATACAGAAACATTTATTTTAATAAAAGGTAGATGGTCAAGTTAGCTTTAATTTCTTTTGGATTATAATGAAAACATTGTGCAGTTTATAACATACTTTAACGTGCATGTAAGTCAAATTCTTTCAAATAGAAATGCGAAGAAATATTGCATCGTCTCTTATAACCGACGTCCGTGGTGTTTCTTTCTAACGTCTGGCATTAATCTGTTAACATTAAGGGATTTAATTTGCCCTGGTACTGCTTTTTCCATTCCCAGAATGTTGAAGCACTCTCCGAGCTCATTATTAACGTCACATATATTTTTGCGATAAATAATTGGTGACCATAGGGACGCTGTTTTTATTATATATAACATCTAAGAAATATATTTTATAAGTAATAAACGCTGCATCGACCGAACTCAACTGTTAAGCGTTCATCATAGAATCAATTGTACAAAAAACATTTACAACAATCGGAAAGCAACTTTTCGCATTTAAATTTATTAGCGATACAGTAATAAGCATCTGAAAATAATGGATCAAGGTGGTTCGTAGCAGAAATAGAAGTTAAATAAAGATGACATCGCCTGAATAATCCATTTCAGATGTCTATACCAGATAGTGTATTATTATGTCAGTATTAGAGGTAACGTTAAAACTGGTATGGCAGAAAGATAATCTGGTTGTCAAGGCGCCATGGTATCGAAGGCAACGAGAATGCCAATGGGCTTGTTAGACGAGGGGCATGAATCGACTGACTCTGAGAAGGATATAAAATAATTGTATCCAGATACAAGCATGATAAAGGATTCATTGGTGGTCTATGCGAGAAAGGAACGAGCTACGAGTTATTGTAGCTAGTGTATATAAATATATATTGTTACGAAGTAATATTTTATAAATATTGTTTGTGTTATAAAAATTTTGAGTGATGATTTTAAAATGTTTATTTTTTAAAGTTTACTAAGTTTATAAAAGTTGTTTAAATAAAAAAAATTATTTAATACTTACTTGTGTATTTTTATAACATATTTTTTTATTTATAAATGAATAATATACTATTGAATGTACCTATGCGAGAACAATGAAATGTGTCTCGGATATGGGCATCGGCAAAACTTGGTAGCTATACTGGCTATTTATGCACATATTTCAAATGAAATAAGAATCCTTACTTTAATTTTTTTATAAAAAAGATATTAAATTTCAACTGTATCACTTCATTTTATTATACAAAATTATTAAGCACTCAAATACCTCTATCTTTATTTGTATTTTAATGTATACGAGATGTGGCTATTAAATAACGAGACTGGCGCTGTAAAACATTTCATTTTGATTTTATACACATTTACTTATTATCACATTCAATGTACATGCCTCCTCTATCTCTACGACGCTCCATACGAATCTTCCATTGTTCGAAAAAGTGCTAGAAGTCTTCTTCTGTCAGCTCCTTCAGGACGCATGCCGCTTTCGCTTTTACAGCTTCAGCGGACTCAAATTTTGTTCCTTTTAATTCAGATTTCACCTTAGTAAACAGATAGAAGTCGCACGGCACAAGATCCGGCGAATAAGCCGGATGGTTTGACACTGGGGTGCTGTACTTGGCTAGAAACCTCTTGACTGACAATGCTGAATGAGCTGATGCATTGTCTTGGTGGAGAACCCATGACTTGTCCTTCCACAATTCGGGTCGTTTCTTCCTTATTCTTTCACGCGGTTGAGCAAGAACGTGAAGGTAGTAATGTTGATTAATAGTCTGACCTTCAGGAACCCAGGGAAGATACACAATCCCATGAATATAGGAAAAAACAATTATCATTGCTTTGAATTTGAAAACGCTTAAACCACTCAAAAACACGTGCGCGCGACAAACATTTATTGCCATACACTTCTTTCAATTAATTATAAGTTTCGATAGCGGTTTTTTCAAGTTTCGTGTGAAATTTCACAACAATTCGTTGCTTTATTGTTACACTTAACATTTTTTCGGCGAAACAAAGAAAAACAACTCCAATGCGAACGAAGGCTGCGGCTATACTGATTTGTTTACAGAGGCGTAAGGCACTGCATCCGAAAGACAAGGCTTCACGATAAATAGCTGTCAGTCGTTGGCGTCTTCTGTACCAGCGTCAGTCTCGTTATTTAATAGCCACACCTCGTACATCTGCTAATTTGCAAGGTGTTGAATAAAGTTTATAGCAATGAAAATTGTAATTCAAACTAATTTCATAACTCTATTTACAATAGATAGTCCACTAAATAAAAACTGATTCTTTGAACGATGTAATATATTGATATCAAACATATAAATAAATAAACTACAACATTATACAGGAAAAAGTAACAATTAACACCTCTTATTTAAATTTCAATTCTTGTTTAATTATTTTTCAATTACCCTCATTACATGTATTTATACAATCGAATTATGTTAATAGCAAACTATACTTAAACTGAACCTTTAGAAATCCTAAAAACGTGAAATTGTAAATAACTTTGTAAAGAATAAAATTTAAAACTTTTATCAAACACCAAGCACGATATTACTAAGAAATTTACTACAACTAAAACAATTATTAACTTGGCTATGTAGATCAAAAACAAAGCCACAGCACCCTGTCAGTCTATTTCTCCAACAGGGGTCGTTCTCGAATAATTTTCTTCCAACTTCAGTTTACGTTTCCAAACATGACCTTGTTACGTATACATGGCTTATGTGTCCACCATATCACGGTGGTTAAATCACTGTTGTTTTAAAGTTTAAATATTTTTCTTGAACTTTTTAATACAGTAGTAATTGTTCTAAATATACTGAATTAAATCCTTTGGATTTTATTATCACTTTAATAGTTTATTTATGGTAAGTAATATGTATGTGTGTACAGTTGATCTTTAACAATGTCAATTAATTTTTTTCAAATTTGTTGACAAATTGATGCCTTAATTTTCTTTACATTTTCAGTATGGTTACACTTATGTGGAAATGATGCTAATTTTCTTAATCTTTCTTATATATGTATCGACAAAAGAAAAGCGAGAAACGAATAATTCCAAAAAGCCTAAATTAAGATAATGAATTTTAATTTCGTTCGTATATAAAATTGAATATGATATTCGAATTCTCTGAATTTTATTTAATCATATTTTAATCACTGAAGCTTGATGTATAACCCCTTCCTACATTAATTTTCGTATTCGAATACGAAAATTAATGTGGGAAGGGGTTATATATCAACCTTCAGTGATTAAGTTAATCAACCACAGGCTCCATCAAAATTACTTTTAATTAATCAGTTTCCCAAATTTCATAATTTAAATCACATAAATAAAATATTCAAAAATTTAGTTTTGACTTGTCAAAATTAAATTTAAATTCTTAAAATATCTTATTTTAAAGCATTATATTATGTATACCTATTTAAAATTTCATTATGGGCCTTCTATCCTTGTAGAAAATGTTAATTTTGAAAAATTTTACTGATATTCTATTATAACTGATATTCTATTTGTTAGATTTTGGTTATACGTTTTATTAACTTGTTTTATTTCTTTAAAATAAATTCATCTCAATAACAATGCTCCCCCTAAATGTTTTTAAAACTTACATTAGAAATTTTTGTACACAAATATTTCCTGTTTATCAATTAGTCGAAAGATTTTAGGTTAACCTTCTACTTATTGACAATAACATGCTATCATTATACGAGGATAGTTTGACAAGTAGTGAGAATGACACATAGGTGACGCCCTAATTAGTAAAACAAATGCACTGTAATTTAGGTTGCTTATTTATATGTTTACATTCCAATATTTAGATAAATCGGTTGATTAGTTTATTTTGACAGCTAATTGAAAAAGAAGTAACACGTCGTTTTGTTAAAATGGAAAAAGCAGAGTATCGTGCGGTGATTAAATACTTCGTAATTAAGGGCATGAAAGCTACCGAAATAAAAGATTAGTTACGGGAAACATTAGGTGAATCTGCTCCATCATCTGCCACAATAAGTAGAAGGGTAAATGAATTTAAACGTGGTAGAACATGCTGTGTTAATGAAGCGCGCTCTGGAGCACCCAAAATCGTGACTTCTAAGGAAATGATTATAAAAATCCATAATATTATTACGCAAGATCGACGACTCAAAGTGAGAGAGATAGCAGACATGGTAAACATTTCAACAGAATGCGTACACTACATTTTAACGAAAGAATTGGGCCTTTCCAAGCTTTCGACAAGATGGGTGCAGCGATTGCTTACGATTGATCAAAAGTTCACTCGTTTGCGCATTTCCAATGAGTGTTTGGACCTTTATAAGCGGAATTCGGTTGATTTTTGTAGGCGATTTGTTACTTGCGATGAAACTTGGATACACTACAGTACACCCGAAACTAAACAATAGTCGAAACAATGGTTAGAACGTGGTTCTGCACCTCCAAAGAAAGCGAAAACACTTTATCGGCAAACAAGGTGATGGAATCAATTTTTTGGGATTCAAAGGGCATTTTGCTCATTGATTACCTTCAGAAAGGTGCCACTTTCGTACCCATTTGTATGGGACATCTTCAGGGCTGAACAGCACTGCACTGAAACAGTTTCAGTGCAGTAGTTCAGTCCTGAAGATGTCCCATACAAATGGGTACGAAACGTCGGCAGATATACTAGTGACGCGTTTCCAGCCCGGAAACCCAGAAGCAGATAGCAAAGATATGAAAAATTTATTATTTTTTTTTATTCTAAAAACGCAGAGAACTTTCCGGTAGATCTAATACAATATAGTGCGAAATTTAGAGAAAGTGTTTTATTATTCCTTAGTTTTCTATTTGTTTCTTGGTGTAATGGAATTTCACAAAGAAACGACCACAACAACGTCGCTCTCTTTGTTTTATATCTACGCAATACAAAATAAATGATCATTATCTGTCTACTTAAGATACTATTATTGATCTAGGAGTTCGATTTGAAACAGGGTTCGCTTTTGAAAAACATATTGAATTATTGGCCGCTTCTGTTAGTAGATCTTTAGATTTCATTGTAACTTTCTCCTATTTTAAGAATATAGACGTTTTAAAGACTTTGCCTTTGTAAATAGCAAAATGGAATACACATGTGAATATGGTACCTCATTTGTATTGGAAGGAGTATATCTTTTGAGAGAATTGAACGTTTTTTAAATTTCTCTCGTTTAAAATTGAGTTTATTCTCCTTCTGAATTAAACAGAATTACTTCGAAAACACGATTTTGTTATGCTGGGATCTCATCACTGTTCTAGGTTCTTGCGTAGTCTGCTTTATAAAAGTTGATAATGTGACTTCTTGTAGGTACTTTTAGTTTAATGAATATTCATTAATCTAAATTATAATTTTATGAGTGACGATTATCTAGTAGACATAATTCGGCTCTCGTATCACCCAGAGTTAGAACAAATTACCCAGCTAGTCGAAACCGGTATGGATGTGACTTCAGTACGATAATTTAGGAATTAGAAAGGGTTTTCTTGTAGCTTTTATTTTTAAATGTATGTAAATATGTATGTATGCATATAACAGTAATTGCCTGTTTTTTCAAATTTTATCCTCGAGTTGATTATAACTTATAGACTGTTAAACACTGTTTGTTTCATTAGATCGGTACGAATTAACGTCAGTTATAATACAATATGTCAATGTCAAAACTAACAAGCAGTAACAATGTATATGTGTGTGTATAAGCTAAAATATTAATCTGTTATTAAACACAGTTTATAATTATAATATAACGACCGAAATTATTAGGTACAAATGTAAGACCGCATAATAGAAACACGTAACTTTGCACATCCGTTCGCATCGACTTTTTCACAGCAATTATTTCTTTCTAATCCGTCCTTCTTCTTGTAGGTGCTTTTAGTCACGCGATGATCGACTAGATCAGATAAACGCAAGTCTAAAACCGGCCACCATTAGCGCGATTCAACTTCGTGCATTAAGCGCCACTCGTGAAAGTTTAACGTATCAACCTGTCCTAGTATTAGTCAAAGTAATTGAAGACTTGTCATTATCGTTGCATCACTGCGCCAAGTCAAGGCCTTACCTTAAAAGAGATGTGACCTATGGAATTTACAATCGACGCTTTTGTACACACATCTTGAATATTGAAATTAATGGGGAAGTGCGATCTAGATATTTAATAAATGCTGATTTCGATAATATTTCCACTTAGCGACTTCAAGTTTAGTTAATTTACTTTGCTATAAAATTATGTTGATGCACGTATGTTGGATGATTAGTTAAATTTGTGTAGGTAAGAAATTTACAAATCCTTCTTCTATGCTTTTTCAATCGTTTTTTAATATATTTATTGAAATGATTTTAAATCTAATTCAAAATTTTTTGAATATTGAGTATTGATAAGCTTTTTAAATTCGGAAAACAGCTAATCAAAAATAAATACAACCAATATAACGAGGGGTGGATTTAATTACTCAAAGTTGTCTACTCAGGGTGCTCCATTCAAAAAGACGATTGCGTCGGTTATGAAACAAATAAGTACACTACCTTGTTAAATGAGTGAGCAATATCCTGTGTATTATATATATATATATATATATATATATATATATATTATATATGTCGAGGTGAAGAATAAAGAATCTCATACCCCATTTTAGCTGTCGAACGTCTCAAAAGTATAAAAAATATAGTGATAAAAGATAAAAATAGAACGCAAAAATAAGATTTTGCTTTAGTTGTCACGCCCTTATCAACTATTGGTTGATAGCTATATCCCAAGCCCGTATTCTTTATCTGCAAATTATCCTAACCTACTTCTACAGCATTAACTAGCGAACATCTCGGAGAACTAGGGAGAGATCTCTGTATTAATTGGTCTTAAAGAGGTGTCGGAGTATTAAGTTCTCTAGAAGTCACTAACTAATACAGAAACAGTGGATCACAATAAATACGTGGCACTCACACAATGGGTGAGACGAGAAGAGAAAAAAAAACAACAGACATCGAATGCAATAGTCAAATTTCCAACGAAGCAAATGACAAACGATTAATTTATTAAGATAATATATAAATTTAATGGATACACAGTAATAATATAATTCAACAGGTAACTACTCTAAATACGAGGATGGTTTCATAAGTACCCGGCTAGACCTAGACATGGCGGTAGTTGTTTGGAAAATATCACTGTATTAGAAAGTACACAATCCATAAAGCATACGTTTCAAGTTTGAAGACGCCACGTTGTTTAGTATTTGTTTGGCAGCCGTCAATAGTGAACGTTTTCAATGAATTTGTAAAAATGGAGTAAATTGGTCATCGTTACGTGATACAATACGTTTATTTGAAAGGCCTCAGCCCGACCGATATAAAAGCTGAACTGGATTTTACTCTAGGTGAGCCTGCTCCTTCGCTTACCACAGTGAAATATTGGGTAGCAGAGTTTAAACGAGGCCGTACGAGCTGCCAAGACGAGCATCGTAGTAGTCGATCAAATGAGGTGACGACTCTAGAAGTAGTGAAGAAAATCCACAAAGCGGTACTGGATGATCGTCGACTGAAAGTGCACGAGCTAGCAGACTTAGTAGGCATTTCAAAAAATGTGGTACGTTGCATATTATCTGAAAATATGGACATGAGAAAGCTGCGTTGCAAGATGGGTGCCGTGTTCGCTCATACTCGAGCAAAGCCAGTGTCGTGAAGATGTTTCAATTGAGTGTTTAGCGAAGTTTCACAGCAACAGAGCACAATTTTTGCGCCGTTTCTTGACCATGGATGAAACATGGGTCCATCAAATCACACCCGAGACAAAAGAACAATCAAAACGATGGACTCAAAAAGGAGAACCGGCTCCAAAGAAGGCGAAGACCATTTCATTTGCAGGCAAGGTCATGGCATCGTTCGAGCGAAGAAATCCAGCAAAAGTGACCGCATTTGGCTAAGAAGAAAGTGTTGTTTCATTAAGACAATGCACCAGCTCACAAATCCGTTATGGCAATGGCCAAAATTAATGAATTAAAGTTTGGATTGCTACCTCATGCACCCTATTCTCCAGATTTAGCCCTCTCGGATTGTTTTCTGTTCCCAGACTTGAAAAAAGTCTCAGTGGTCAATGATTTTCCAACGATGAAGAAGTGATGTCGGCAGTTAATGGCTATTTTGAGGAGCAAGGCAGTTCTTATTATAAAAAGGGTATCGAACTTACACACACACACAAAATTTTTGTGTTTCCTTTGTTGGGTCGGGTACTTCTGGGACCACCCTCGTACGTATTCAGCTTACAGATGTTCTATTACGTATAATATTACAGAAAATGTCATAAATATATATATATATATATATATATATATATATATATGACATTTCTAAGTTAAGATATCAAAATTAATAACAGGTATTTAATATATAGAACAAGTCCTTATTGAAAATATGTATGATGAAATGATGTAGACAATTGGTTACATACATAAACTAAAATTTTGAAAAGTAATCACCTTCAAGAAACTAGAAATGAAACTTAACTTTTGTGAAACAATTGATGTTTATACCTCCATGAAATGATACTGTTATCCGTTGTGTTGGTGATATAGCTGGAGATGTGGAGCATCAACGTTTCGGAAAGTCGCATAACAAATTGTTTTCAACCCAGCTTGATATCGAACGGATTAAAGATGCTTATTTAATTGCCTATGTTCGCCTTTGTGGTTGTATAACTCTAGTAGATGAACAACTTTTCTGCAGGCCAGTACAAACTCAATGCAACATCACCTGTATTATTTAACACAACATTAAAGGATGCGAACATCGAGTGGAAGAATTGCATCGAAATATACAGCGATGAAGTTCGTAGAATGTCCGGAAGACTCCAATGTTTGCGAGCACTTGTGAAATAGAGATCTCCATAGTGTGTCTGGACATATTGTGTGATTCACAGAGAAGCACTGACTTTCAAAGGCATGGTCTGAATATTGTCGTTACGATAGTTGTAGCTATTGCAAATTATATCAAAATGAGATATGGTAAGACAAGGATCATAGGTGCAGTATATGCGGTGTTACTGTTTTGTAGCGAGTGTAGATGGTCATCACGCGGTAAACTTTTGCAGCATGTTTACGAATCGTCAACTCCAAGAGGCACATACATACACTTTTTGTAAAAAATTGGAACTGTGGAGCACAAATATAAAGCAAGAAAACCTGGAAATATTTGTAAATATGAATAAATT
This sequence comes from Dermolepida albohirtum, assembly GCA_031893035.1. Lineage (NCBI taxonomy): Eukaryota > Metazoa > Arthropoda > Insecta > Coleoptera > Scarabaeidae > Dermolepida > Dermolepida albohirtum. The sequence goes on along the minus strand of JAVIWB010001783.1, from coordinate 168,357 downwards.
TGTTAAAACAGACAAGGTCAAAGAGCAACATATTAAAGTTGGTTTTGTAACCCTTGAACATCATTTAGCCATGCTGGAAAAAAGAATTTTAAAAAGCATTCCTTTTGCTGTAGACAGCTTCGTAGCAAGTAACGAGTGGATTATGGACCTGTTTTAAAATATTCCCGAAGGTCTCATAACTGCCGAAGAAGAAGTTTTTATAGACTCCACAAGTGGTGAAATCAAAAGACAATTTAGTAATCAACGACTGTTTAAATTTTGCGCAAGAATGGGTGATTTACACTGAATACAATAACATTTCGTATTCTACAGGATTCTGCAGGATATTTATATGAAACCAGAATTTTTTACGATGACTGCTTTTAAGACAAAATATAGATCTCTGCTATAGATAAAATATAAGTCAGAATGTCAATTTCAAGTAATAATAGAGGGTTTATTAAGCTTTGCTGCAAAACAGGCCCAAGAGAGTCACTGATATTTATTAAATTTGTTCGTAATTTATTTCGGAATGTACTTTATTGCTTTTTGTTCGGTAGATTAAACAATGTTCCATATAGTCGGGCCTTCCATTTAGTGTCATTGCGCTCCCCTAGGGGGCATAACTTACGATTTGAGAATCACTGGTTTACAGAATTCCATACTCGTGTAGTAGTGTGTGTATTGGCGAAACAAAGTATTCGGCTTGCAATTCTTTACATTTAGAAATTTGAAAATGCACCTCAGAGTATTTCACTTTGTAGACGATAATAAATTGAAAGAAGCGATTGATGCCTGTTTTAAAGAATGGCACATATCAGTTTCTCTCGATGGAATAAAGTCGTTAAGGGACAGGAGGTGCAAGTGTGTTTGAGTTAAAGGAGATTGCATTGAAAAATAGAAGTGGTGTCTTTTGTTTCATTGTTATGTAGTGAAACTTTCCTAGTTTCTCTCGTGCGTGTCTTAAATTCAACTTAAATTACATTAATCTTTTTCACTTAACTGTTTGGTAAGGTCACTGCTATTTTATGGGTAGTCCTTTAGCATACATTCGCCTGCACCTGTTCATATCGTAAGAACAGTCGCTTTTAAATTTTCTTTTTAGAAAATGTTTTCTGCATACTTATTTGTTTTCGACTCGCTTTTTTTAACCTCCTCAAGTTATTTTTGCGAAATTTCACTTTTACGATTAGTTTTTTCGTTAAGCTATGAATCTCTTAAAAATTTTTAAACGCCGGAACTAAGAATTTACACAGTTTGATTTGTTTATTTGTAAACACTTAACGATTTTGGTACTGAGCTTTTCATTTCACTGCAATAAACATTTCAAATTGAAAGTTTGAAATTTTAGGCATTGGAAACGTTAACTTGGATTGTACTATAGAATAAATCGTCAGTTTTTTTTTCTCTATTCGTCCTAGTCTTTTATCCTTTATTATTAAATTCTAGTAGTACAATATTCTTTCAAATTCTGTGGTGTATTTGTTGTTATGATAATCTATCGGCAAATTCCTGAATTAAATTTGTTACCGTACTGGGTATTGTGCCACAAAGCCCCAAAAAGCAGAAATCTATTATGCGACAAAAAAGACAAAAAAACCTAGTCAAAGTATATGTTTTAAAAAAAATTTGTACAAACGTTTACTGTGTGCGAATAATACATGACTAAAACTTAATACGTGGGTTGTCTTTTATTTTTGCACTGGGATAAAACAGTAGATAGTTTCCAAAGACTTCATCGTTTTTTGAAGTCTTCTCCACGAAGATTAATGCACTTTTGCATGCGCTCGAAGTAACTCTGTAAGTAGTTGTTCCATTCGTTTCCTGGTACAGTCAAAACTACGTTTTTGAAGGCATCGAATACTCCTTCTGACGACTGAAATCTTTGACCACACAGTCCGTTCTTGATTTTTGGAAAGGTAAAGAAATCGTCGGAACTTAGGCCCGGACTGTAAGGAGGATGGTCCAGCAATTCGATGTTGTTGCGTTAAAATTTCAATCATCTTGCGTGCTGTGTGCGAACTTGTATTATCTTGGTGGAGGATGATACGTCGATCAGGGTTGGTTTTTCGAAGCTCAGGGAGGACTTGCGGCAAGCAAATGATTGTGAAATAATAGTTTCAGTTAATATTGAAAGATATACTGAACTGTTAAAGTGTTGACAATATCTATAAATAATATTAATATAATAGTTTTAAAATAAACAATAAACTTGTAATGTGGTAACAAACGAAGTAAGGAAATAATTATACATTATCAAGACAATTTTATAATAAAATAATAATGCCGTCTATAAATAGGAAGAACGTAATAATAAAGTACTGTATATGAAGTAACATAAATAGAAGGATGATTCATCGCTCGAGGTTGGTTTTTCGAACCTCACTGATGACTTGCAACAAACAAATGGTTGTATATTAATCGCCAGTAACAGCTCTTTGATCTTGTTTTCGAGACAATTATCGCGACCATCTTTTTGGAGATACTTCGAGAACGGATGACTTTTGTCGGCTTTTCTTCACCTTGGAATACCCAAACAATCGATTAGCGTTTATTTTCTGGCTCGTATGAGTAAAACCAAGAGTCATCACTACAATGTTGTACACGTTTTTAGAGTTTCCGGTATTGAAGCGATCTAGAGATTTTTGATATCAATATACTCTGGCTGCTTTCTGTTATTCCGTCAACAGATGCGGTATCCGACGGGAAACTAATCTTTTTACACACAATTCTTTATGCAAAAGTTTTTGAATTGAGGTCTTTGAAATCCCCAATAATGCTTCAATCTGGTGATATGTCACATGTAGATATCGCATTGTAATATAACAAACGGCAGCTACCATTTTCACAATATTGAGGACGCGCACGACGAATAAGCGCCAAAAGACGCTTCGTAGCACCAACAGCATTGACTGTTTGACTATTTGATGCAAACTCTTTGTGCACTATGCCTTCTGAATCATAGAAACAAGTCAACATTGTCTTTACTTTTGACTTCTCCAAACGGATTTTTTGGGTTTTTCTTCGTTTGGATGCTTCCATTCAGAGCTTAGACACTTAATCTCTGGATCATACTGAAAACACCACATCTCATCGCCAGTTATAATAGAACACCTGAAATTTTCGTCTTTTTTGAGTCTTTAATCAAGGCTGTACAATGTTGAATTCGGAGCAATTTTTGATCATCAGTTAGCTTGTGTGGTACATACCTTACACAAATCTTTCTTAGATCCAAATGCTGTATCAAAATGCGATGAATTGAATCTTTGGAAATATTTAATTCCATTCTCACGTATCGTAATGAGGATTTTGGCTCATTTCTGATAAATTCATGTTATTTCCCGTAACCATAGATTTTTTTTGCACCAGGATGTTCGTCGCCATTTATGTTCAAATGATCGTCTTTAAATCGTTTTTTCTACTCATACACTCGTACGTGATAAACACGCATCACCAAACACTTGCTTCATCAAATTAAACGCTTCAGTAATCGATTTACCGAGTTAAAAACATAACTTAATATTTGCTCTTTATTCGAAATTCATTTTCCGACTAATGCCAAATATACACTGTCATGATATTTTAGTATAACATTGGTGAAAGATTTATCTTACTAGTGTATATTTTTTTAAATAGATGAAGCCACTAAGAATTACTATTTTAAAAAAGTTCGGTTTTCTCTGCGTCAGACTGTGTATAGTATATGCAAATGTACACATAAAATTACTAAACTAACTATATAAATTGCAAATAATATAATAAAGCATAAATATTTAAAATCCTTAGCAATTGTTTTCTTTCTTTTCTTCATTTTTTGTATTTTGTCCCTGTACGTCATTTGCATAGCGAACAAATAGTGGTCACTTCTTATTTCCGCATCCCGTTTCACCTTTACATCTGTCATGTCTTAAAATATTTAAATGAAATCTATATGCTTGTAGTATCCTTCAACCGTTTATATATGCTAGGTTTTTGATATAGCAGTACAACTTAAATATTTATTTATTTTTCCTACACATTTCTCTTTATTACTACCGCCAACATTGTAGCGGGATCAAACAATGTAGTAGTCTAACCTGTACCTACAGACAGTAATAGTACAAAGTGAAATTTTAAACTTCTAAAATATTAAAAAGTATAGCAGTGACTTCCAGAATATTAAAAATACATACCGTCGAGAAATTTAATATTAAATCCATGGTATGAGGACACTGCGTATCAAAGTATTTTTTTTCATAAAACATCTCGTACTGTGTTCAAAAACATTTTAAAGTTTCCTACAATTTATGAATGTATTTTCATTAGTATTCATTATACTACCTGTATTGTTGGTGTCCATATCTATGTAAATTAGACTGTGTAAATGGCCATACATGGTTGTACAATTCACAATATTCTGCACTGCAACTTATCTCTTAATGCATACATGCTGAATATCGTACAACACACGAGCACTCCACGTGACATAATATGTTTGTATGCAGAAACTCTACCTAGACAGATATTTCATGGAAGCATGCATTAATTAATTTCCTGTTTATTAGGATTTCGGATATTGTGTTTTATGTCGCTTTGTGTATATGTTTATCTATACTAATGTTGTTTATGCATATAATATATTATTCTTAATATTTAGGGCAGATCAAGGTTATTTAGATCTAAACAATAATGTAATGGAGCACCCATTACGAGGGTAGCCTGAAAAGTTTTTGCCAAACAGGGAAACAAGTATTTTTTGTCAAATTCAATTTAATTTTCAACATAATCTCCCTGTAAGTCTCTATACTTTTCCCAGCGATGTTCCCATCTCTTCGATTCATTCAAATAGTAGTTGGAATCATGTTCTGCAAAATAGCTGTTACGAATGTGATGAGCTCATTCGATGAAAATCTATGTCCTTCTGAGCGAAACTTTTAGCTTAGGAAGTCGCTGGGAGCCAGATTTGCTGAATATGATAGGGGATCAATCAATTCGAATCTTAATTCGAGAATTTTTGCTGTGGTAACCATTAAGTATGAGACGATACGTTGTCATGGTGGAACAAAACTTTCTGTCACGCTTCTATCAATTTCTAACTTCTTACCTGTGAAAGATCCTATGACCTATGTACTTCTGGGGCGCTAACTAGCTATTCCTTCGGAGAGTTTGAAAAGGTTCTCTGTCTCTTATTCGCTAATACTGAAGCGAAAAGGATCAAAGAAATACGTTCAGGACACACAACCATCTTCCAAGGGTTGGGATAGGAAGAACGAAAATTAATACACTAGTCAAAATATCAATGTAAAAATGACAATCTACTTGTTTACAGATTGAAATGAAAAAAGAAAAAGAAATTACATTATATAAGAACGAAAATTAATACACTAGTCAAAATATCAATGTAAAAATGACAATCTACTTGTTTATAGATTGAAATGAAAAAAGAAAAAGAAATTACATTATATCACCTCTCTAGTTCGTGTACTTAGACATATAAATATAGATTTAGTGAACAATAGCAATAAAACAGTAATTAAATATTATACATTAACTACATGGCTACTCTGAATACCTATTCAGCCTTACATATTATCTATTCCTTATGATATAAAATTTACACATACAGTGAATTGTATTATCGATATTTCTTTTAAAACACACTAAAGTAAGGTATTTAACTTAATATATAAAAAACTATACGATAAAGGGACGTAAAAACGTTAATTTAGATCGAATATTAATTTAGTTGAAATAAGTGGACATTATATCCAGCTACATATAAAGTTATTGTGTAGAGACAAAGAAATATTGAAATTGAAATAAATATCACCTCTTTATGACGGTTTATGGTCTTTATGAGAAAGTTTATTCAAGGTCGTAACTTATATGAATATACAACGTGTTTCAAAAAGAATAAACGTATTACAAAGTATTATTTTGTTCAAACTATTGATCGCTGCGCCACGGCTCGGCTATTGGAGAAACGAATACATAGTCTAGTTTATTTAATAGCCGCTAGATATCAGTTGTCTCTGTTTTTCTTGGTTACCGTCATATGTTTAAAATGGCTACTCCGCAACAGAAATCATTTTGTATTCTCGAGTTTGCGAAGTGCGTGATTACAGCGCAAAGACGTTTCAGGTTGAGCTACCAAACTGATCCTCCGAATGGGTGGAACATTCGCCGATGGTATCGGCAGTTTGTAGATGCAGGATGTGTATGTAAAGGAAAGAGTCCTGGCTGCCCTCGTGTTTCTGAAGAAAATGTTGCACGAATTCAAACTGCTTTCCACCGTAATCCTTCAAAATCAACTCGTCGTGCCAGTCGGGAGATACAACTGCCTACAACAACAATTTGGCGTGTTTTGAGATGTTGATTGGTTATGAAGCCGTACAAGTTACAGTTGTTATAAGCTCTGCGTCCTGATAACAAACGGAAGCGTGTGGCATTTTGTAACAAGATTCATGATGCTATTGACAATGACAACACTTTCACACAACGCATCGTGTTCAGTGATGAAGCAACTTTCCATGTTAGTAGTCTGGTAAACAAACACAATGTTCGAATTTGGGGTCTACAGAACACACATAAAGCCATTGAACATGTACGAGATTCTCCTAAAATCAATGTGTTTTGTGCGATATCCCGATCATTTGTTTACGGCCCATTCTTCTTTAATGGAAACACGGTTAACAGTCAGCAGTATCTCGCTATGTTACAAAACTGGTTGTTTCCGAGGCTGAACGAAGACAACTTCATTTTTCAACAAGACGGGGCACCCACTCACTGCAGTCGCCAAGTGCGTGAATAACTGAATGAAACTCTACCGAACCATTCGATTGGTCGTCAAGGAGCTGGCGACTTAGTATGTCTCAGATGGGCTCCACGGTCACCCGATTTGACACCCTGTGACTTCTTCCTGTGTGGTTTCGCTAAAGACAAAGTTTATGTACCATCACTCCCACAGAACCTGGAAAAGTTGAAGAACCGGATCTGTACTGTCATAACATCAGTGACGAAGAACATGCTTGCCCGAGAAGGGGAGGATATATTGAACATCTGTGATCTGAACTTGAGAGGTTCGTAAATATGTGTTTAAAGTTTCATATTCGTATGTCTTAAAGTTTAATAAATATAGGCATTCGAAATACGTATATTCTTTTTGAAACAGCCTGTATATTATTAGAACGGTTACAGGAATGCCAATTCATTAGTTTACGCAGTCCTCAATAGGTCCGCGTTAAAAGTGGCGCCAGAAATAGAGACTAAAAAATTCAAGGCGAAAAAAAAATGCAAAAATTAGTTTAACTATATATTAATACCTTTTAACTCGTACCTCTATATAATATATAGAGTCAAGCAATATTCCTTCACTTTCCAAGATGGTGCTTTAATAAATTAAAACCAAGATGATGTATAAAAGTCACGTATACGTGGAATCACGTCGGTCCGCTTCTATATCAACCTTATCATATTCCGAATAATTTTATGAATTAGCATTATCTGATCCTATTAAAGTTGCAGGAAAATTCTTTTCTCCAAGGAAAAATACTAACTGACATCATCCAAGGTAACGTTTTAATTCACTCACGATATGAACTTTCTAACGATCTATTTGACAAGAAGAAAGTTCTAGAGTTATCCACTAGGTTATATATTACTCGTAAGAAAAGAAAACGGGGAGGAAGAAAAAATAATAATAGTTTACTAGTTACTTAATAAAATGTAACTAATTATAGAATTACTTGAAAACAGATATGTAGATATTTTAATTGGCTGAAATTAATTAATTATTGACCATAAAGAAACCAAAATTTCAATAACATTATTAACCAAGGTAAAATTAGGAAACGTTAGATAGCGTTGGAATAATTCTGAAGGAATAATTAATAATACCAAAAATGGTTTTACAAATAAAACCAAACTAGTTTATCATTCAAAAGAAAATTGGGATTGTTGTAAAACAAAATTATTATTTAGTTGTACGTAACCCTGAAGTAAATGAATTTATTACACTAATACATTTTACGATCGATCAGTTATTCGATTCACACGGATAAAGAAATAAAAGAATACGTTACAGCCTACGAAAATTCAAAAAACTGATAAGGAAGGAAATAAAGCATTGAACTAAATCCAAAATAATGACTAAAAGCTAAAGTAGCGGATTATATGAGGATAGTCTCCTAGATTAAGAAAATGTAAACAGTACAGGGCCATACTGAATTAAATCAATTAAATTGCCAGTTGTAAAATGAAAATTAAACTGCAGAACTGTTAAGGATGTGAAAATTATCTAATTAAAATACTTGTAATAATTTTAATACTGAGGATATACAGTGGTATATAACAATATATGAACAAAATAATAAACTAATAAAAATTATACAGTTCAACACCAAAATAAACGGAAAGGCAAAATAAATCGGTAACATTTATTTTAATTCTAATATAGTCGTTTTCCCGGAACTTCTATCCTCAGTTTGCGAAGTAATCGTCTGTAGTATGTTCACATTTTTGTTTTACTTTTTTCAAAATAGTCAATTAACACAACTCCATGACTATCTCAAAAAACAATATCCAATGGAGTAGACTTCGCCTTTTCATTCTTCGCAGATCAGTTTTATCAGGTTGTTACAAATGTAATGTCCGTTTTTTCCTTGAGTCTGAACTGAATCGCACCTGTGTGAAGACGTGTATGTTTTTGGTGAAAATTATTATTGTATTTGTAGAAAAGGATATTTATTTTGAAGTGTGTACCTGTTCCATTTCTTGGAAAGATTAATACACCTGTCCTTGTCTCGCCTATGGAAATGCTGTCGGCAATTTACCTCGTCCAATTTAAAAAGGGATTAAATGCAGCTGCAGCAACGCGAGAAATTAATCAGACGTTCGGTGAAACCACGTGTAATGAACGCACATTACGGCGATGGTTTAAAAAATTCGGCGAGGGAAATTTGGAAAATGAGCCTCGCGGATATGCGCGTAGCACCGTTAATGACGACGAGCTGCGTGTAGAAGTTGAAAGTAATCCGTCGACAACAGTGCGTAGCCTTGCAGAAACATTTCAAGTGTCCATTGCCACCATTAGTCGTCACCTTTCTTCGATTGGCAAAGTGAAGAAACTCGATCGATGGGTGCCGCACCAATTAACGGAAGCCAATAAGCTCCGTCGATTAGAGGTGGCTACCTCTTTGGGTAATCGATAGAAAGTTGAACCGTTTCTTCATCGAGTGGTAACGTGTGACGAAAAGTGGATACTTTATGATAATCGGAGACGGTCAGGACAATGGTTAGATCGAGGTGAAGCACCAAGACAGCATGCACGAGCATCACTTCACCCGCGAAAGATTATGGTGACTGTATGGTGGACCAGTAAGGGTATTATTCGCTATTCATTTTTGCAACCCGGTGAAACCATCACGGCAGCGTCCTATTGTGCCGAACTGGAAACTATGCATGGAAAATTGAGCCGCTTGCAGCCCTCACTAGTCAATAGACATAGACCCATACTTCTTCATGATAATGCAAGACCTCATGTTGCACGACAGATAATCCAAAAACTTTCGGAATTTGGTTACGAAATTCTCCCTCACCCACCTTTCGCCAACTGATTTCCGTTTTTTCCGAAGTTTAGACAATCACTTAAAAAATAGGGGCTTCCCTGACCGGGAGTCTGTAATAGCAGTGTTTGAGCAATATGTGAGCCGTCAAAACCTAGATTTCTTTTCAAAGGGAATTTTTCAGCTACCAGGCCGTTGGAAACAAACTATTGATGTAAATGGACACTATTTTGCAGAATAAATATTTACTTTTTTTTAAATTTAGACTTTTTTTATTCCTTACGAAATCGGACATTTCATATGTAACAACTTGATACGACAGTGTCTTAGTTTCAGGAGTGTCGTTGTGTGTCCAAGTTTTATCTACATTTATAAGTCGACGCCAAAACTACAACTTATTTCGCCTAACCCTTAGTGTTAAGTTTCTTAAATGAGGACCAGTTATTTCAAAATTTTTATCGTTTCTATAGATTTACTAATACTCGTAGTTACTTCATGTAGACTAGGTCTACACTAGTTACGGGTGATTCGTTATGATTTCCAATCGCGATTTTTTGGCAGATAAAGCGTGAGTCGTGTCAAACCTTCACACGATTTTCATTAAGTATTGTATGATATTTTATTAGGGAAAGTCTCAGCACGGCATAGCGTCTACAAATTATTCAACTGAGAGAAATGTGTTTCGTGCCCTTAGAGCATCTTATGGTTTACGTAATCGGCCCACCGAATACATAATTCGTTATCCATCGAAAAATTTTAATCGCAATTTTCATTATTGGATAACACACAACCAAATTACACTCTATATTCGCTTCGTTTAGAAAACAGTTTAAAATAGTAAATAATGCAAATAATGCTGCTCCGAGTTCTTCTATTGGTACAAAACCGAACATAGGCAATTAAATGAGTATAATTTGTCACACAATTTCCTAAGAACTGATGCTTTACATTTGTCTGATGCCAAAATTTTTGAGCAAATAACGCATAGGGGCCTCTCTTCTTCATTAACTTCAGTGCCGGTAAACCCAAAATTCAAGAATATTTCAGAATATTTTCTCGATTTTATCTTCGAAACAACGCTCCTTTGTGTACTAGTTGATGCTTCACTGTCATCTAATTCTTGCGTACGCCTACTTTCAAATTTATCCATGAATCAATACTTAAAAAACATACACAATCGGGGATCGACTCATCTGAGACAAACTGGTGTTGAACGAGGTGCAATATTTATATACTATATATACGCATGCATCTTGGCTGCGACAGACGTCCCAGAATATTCGGGACAAATCTGAACTTCTCGGGAAACCACAAGAATTTCAAATATAATGGACATAACACAAAGGGCGATAGAGAGACTCTAATTTTGGTTTTATTATTTTTTATTTAAGAATCAATGTTGACAAATATCAATAAATTTAGTCTTTCGTGGTAATGTAATTAAGGCAATGTGATCTTATCGTCAAAATACATTCCAGTAGATACTAATACAGTGCACTCGCGATAATATTAGCACCCTAATAAATGAACACTCCAAAATATGAACTTTGTACAAAAGCTTTAAAATATGAACATTTATTTTTTTTATTTTGAAACGGATTTTAGTTACATAATATGTATAAAAATTAGGGGAAACCCCGAGTTATTAACACTTGAATGCCAAATATCAATGGTCAAACAAACAAGTGCACTTTTTAATTAGTTTTTACATGTACGCAGACGCAAACGCATGTTTGGTTTTTAAGTGTTAAAATAAAAGTGAATAATTTGTAAAATTCTATTCTTCTTATGCATACAAAAAAAAAATATATAAATTTCTAACTTTAAAGGAAAAATATGAAATTTTGGAGAGTTTACAAAAAGGTGCATGTGTTACCAATTTAGCGAAGAAATATGGAGTGACAAAGTCCGTAGTATCCCGAATAAGAAAGAATAAAAATGCAATTTCAAAATGTGTCAACAACACATTCATCAGACCTGGAAAAAGAAAAACTATGCGACTGTCGGAGTACCCAAAAATGGAAAAATCATTGTATAAATGGTTTATGCGTATGAGAGATAAGAAATTCCCCATCAGTGGACTAATGTTGAAAGAAAAGGCCAAGGAGCTTCATTATAATATTAAGGAAAATAACTCTGACTTCAACGCGAGCGACGGATGGCTGTAGAATTTCAAAAAGAGATTCGGCGTAAGATTGCTCCAAATTTCTGGAGAGAAACTTTCTTCTCAACCCCAGTTGGTTGAACCATTTAAAGTGGCACTTAGATCGAAGATTGAAGAGCTTGGATTAAGTAATGATCAACTTTATAACGCCGATGAATCGGGTTTATTTTGGAAAATTTTACCAACAAAAACATACGTCTCGTCTCAGGAAAAATCAGCTCCAGGTACAAAGACTGAAAAAGAAAGAGTTACTTTCCTGTGCTTGTTGTCGGAAAGTCAAAAAAACCCCGTTGTTTCCAAAATTTTGATTGCCCTGTTCACTATCGTCATTCTAAATCAGCGTGGATGACTGGTAACATTTTTAAAGACTGGTTTCATCGCTCATTTGTTCCAGAGGTAAAAGTTTTTATATTGACATTAATCGACACATACATATTCATTTTAAAATATTTTTTACATAATTCAGGCGGAACAATTTTTAACCAAAAAAGGGCTTCCAGTGAAAGCTATTCTCTTAATAGATAATGCCCCATCTCACCCACCTGAGGACAAATTAAAATCTGAAAACGGTTCTATTTTTGTGATGTTTATGTCACCGAACGTGACCCCACTCATCCAGCCCATGGACCAAAATGCTATAAGGATCACAAAGCTGTATTAGCGAAATAGCCTTTTGGCTTCCATTGCTGCTAAAGGGAGTGGTTTGATAGAAACTATGAAGCAGACTACATTAAAGGAAGCTATCATTATTTTGGAATTAGCTTGGAGAAGAGTGGATTCAGCTGTGTTATCCAAATGCTGGAACAACATTTTAAATATGGTAGTGAATCAAGATGATCCCGAAGATGAAATTCCTCTAAGTGTTGTTAGAGAAAGTTTGCAAATGAATTTACGTGAATTGGAAGAAAGCGCCGCCAATGTTTTATGCGCCTTACTACCCGAAGTTTGTATTCTCTGAAATGTACTAAAAATTGTGTGTTGTTCTATATTTTTTCATAGGTTGAATATACGGCCTCGAATGTTAAAGAATGGAATGAGGATGCTATTGAACATGAAGATAATGAAGTAGAAGCCATATCCGATGAAGATGATTTTGTGGAGGAACCAAAGAGGACGATTAAAGCCGGGGAAGCTGTCGATATTTTCAATAAGGCGTTGGATTGGGCTGAAGGTGAAATGGTTGAACAGCGAGTTTTAAATGTTTTAAGAGACTTACGTGAGAAGGCAGTTTTAAAAGTTCTCGACCAAAAGAAACGGCAAAAGAAGATTTTTTTGAACATTAGCTTTATATTTGTAGTATTTATGTATATGAATATGTATAGAAATAAATATATTTTTGTTTGCTGTAAACAAACTTAATGAAAAAGTTCCTTTTATGTTTTAAAATAAAATAAGAATTTATACTATTTAAATTAAACTTTCATTTATATAGGAAAGAACTTTAGGTGGCAAAGTAAATAACTTGGTTTTATTAAAATTTTGTGCCATTTGTAAATATGAACAATAATAATAATAATAATAATTTATTGATATATATGTACATACACACGTCATTGTATAATCATATATAAATAAAAACACAAAAAAGAAAACCTTTGTGGCTCACAATTAATGCGTCACCAAACACGTTAAAACCCGCAAGATCTATACAAAACAAAACACTAGAGTAACAATTAAAACATAAAAACACAAAAATGGCAATGTCAAAATTTATACTTCAGAAAGTCATTTACTGAATAGAAAACGTTCTCCATCAGCACCTTTTTTATTAATCTTTTGAGACTAATCCATGGTAGGCTCCTAAACCTAGAAGGCAAAGCATTGTACAGTGTACTAGAGATATAATGACAGTTTAATTTTTCGTGTAAAATACATAATCTGAATTTTTATACTACGTAGTTTTAAAGATGAGATCGGTCAAATGTCGGCCTTCGTTGTCAATGCATCGAATAAGCCGATTTCTAAAGTTTCGTTCAACTCCTTCAAGCATATTCACGGGTATGTTGGCGATCGCTTGGCGTATGTTGTTTTTTAAGTGAAGTATGGTGCTTGGACGGTCATTATAAACAATGGATTTCAGATAACCCCATAAGAAATAGTCACATGGTGCCAAATCGGGAGAACGGGCCGGCCAAACAAGGTCGCCTCTCAAGAAGATGAGGCGCTCTGCGAAGTGTTGTCTCAAAAGATCTATCGAAAGTCGGGCTGTGCGTGCCGTGGCTCCATCCTGTTGGAACCAGGCATCCCTAATATCCATTTCAGCCAGGTTAGGCAGAAAAAAATCCTGAATCATTTGTGTGTAACGAGACGCAGTTACCGTCACTGCGCGTTCATTTTCCTCAAAGAAATAAGGACCAATTATCCCCACTCTTGACAACGCACACCACACAGTTACTCGTCCACAATGAAGTGGTCGCTGATGAAGTTCACGCGGATTGTTGTCACTCCAGTAACACATATTTTGCTTGTTTACGCACCCTGAAATGTGAAAGTGAGCTTCGTCAGTAAAGAACACGAGTGCGTTCTGAGGCAAGTTTTCACGGAGCTGTTCACATGCATTTCGGCGAGCGAGAAACTCACGTTCACTAAGCTCTTGTGACAAAGCCATTTTGTAGGGATGAAAGTTAAGTTCATTGTGGAGAATTCGTCTCAAACTGCGATCCGAAATACCCAGGGCAGCAGCGTGTTTCCGTGCGGAACGCCGTGGAGAGCGCAAAAATGATTGCCTTACTCTCTCAACGTTGTCGGGTATAGTGACAGTACGCCTACCACCTGATTCACTTTTTATCACACTGCCACTAGCCCTAAATGTGTCCACCCACGTAACAATCGATTGCCGTCCAGGCACCAGACCTGCAGGACGAATATTGAACTGAGCGCTGAACGCTCTTTGAGTGGCGATAATGGAACGGCCATTAGAAAAATAAGTCTCCACGGCGAACGCGCGCTGCTCCTTCGTCCAACGCATGGCGAGAACTGACTAGATGTGTAATAAAACTTCATGAACTCTGCGTTCGAATGAGACCCTCCCCACCCTTTGTCAACCCCGCTTTGTCGCTTGGCGCCAAATACAAATCAGCAAGTTTCCGCGCCGCATCCTGTATATCTTCACGGCCATGTAATTTGAACCCAATGCGATGATACGGTATGACCAAATTATTCTGGTTGGAACAATCCCAAAAATTTGAATTGCCCTTGTTTTCATTAGTTCATATTATCGCGAGTGCACAATACTACAATTACAGCACGATTTCAGTAGAAAATTATTGAGGAGGGTAAAGGTTGGGAAACGCTACATTTGAGAGCTCTAGCAATATTTATCTTCAAATAATTTTTGACCGGTATCCTATTTAAATACACCAGTTTTGAAGAGGAATGTATTTTAACATTAATCAGCACGTTCCTAGAACTTTTCTATCTTGTGTCAAGTTTCTTCCTTCAATTACCAAACTCATGATATACTACATATGCATATATTTCATTAAATTTTAATGTATCCATACCTTTCTTGTCCTAGCAATCACACACCGTTGTTTTCATATTTTTCAGTCGACTCGGTAAAGTGTTTGTATGCTTTTATTATTGCTACTTTATCAAGTTGTTTCATTTAAAAGTTGAAATCAAGTAGAAACGTTACCGAACGTCTTTGTACATCATTCAAAATAGACGTCCACTAAATGAATTTATCAAAACAAATGTCAAGCCGTACATTTACAGTTGTCGATGAAAACAAATTGGCGGCTTACGCGAAACAAAAAGATGTATATGCTACAGCAAATATGACAAAAACACCGCCTGTCGACTGCTCTTTGTTATCGTAGTTTGTTTTATTAAACAAATGAAAAGGAAATGGCAAGTCGTTTGTTATTTGTTTTTCGATGTCGCGTTTCGCACAATACGTATCGAAAATAAAAATTCTCCTGTTATTCGCGATTCAGTTGGTCCAATTGTTGGTGCCTATCGGTAATTTTGAGATTGATCTACTTATTTGTTTTATTGGACGAGTGCGTTATCAGGTTTAGTGTGGGGAATAACAGTTACGTTTCGAAACAGAATCTAAGCTTGTTAAAAAGATTTGAAAATGTTTTCCTTTATAATTTCACCATATAGGAGGATGGTCTGAAAAGTTTTCGATCTAACAAAGATACAAGACATTTTATCTTAAAATTTATATTTATTTTTCTACATGGTCTCCTTGTAACGCTACACACTTTTACCAGCGTTGCTCCAATCTCTTTAACACGTCCAAATAGCACTCGGCGTTTTTCTCTGCAAAATAATTGTTCACGAAGGTGATTGCTTCCTCATTTGGCGAAAATCTCTGTCCTCCGAGAGCAATTTTTAGATGAGGGAACAAAAAGAAGTCGTTTGGGGCTAGATCCGGTGAGTAAGGGTGATAGTCAAGCAGTTTAAACCGTAATTCGTGGATTTTCGCCATGATGCGCGTTGTCTTGATGAAACAGGATTTTCTTTTTCTGCAAATGTTTTTCATAGCGGTCTAATTCCTCATTTTGTATTTCTTTTTTCTACATTAATTTTAGGGTTTTTAGGGTTATAGGGTTTCCTTACTTACCAACTTTTTGGTAATTCATTACTTGTCAAAGGGTAACAAAGTAATTTGACGGGATTCATCGAAGTTATTGGACTAGTAAAACGAGGGACCAAAGACGTTCGTACTTATTATTGTTTTTATATTAGTTTATTGCTAAGGTCATTTGATTATGGAAACTGTAAATATCAACGGTTGAGTTTATAGGCTTCCGTATCAGTTAGTTATGGAATCATTTAAAAATATTTAGATTCCATTGTGCGTAATTTAAGAGCAAGGAAGTTAACAGAAAGTATATATACAATATATAATTATTTACGCATATAAGTTGTAGAATTATTAACTGTAACTAATTATTGACTCGTTAGATAGCCTTTGTTATTAAAATATACCTTCGTCAATTAATTAGCTGCAATTTCATTAATTAAGGGTTGCGTTAATTAATAATACTTGATTGGTTAGTAATTTATTGCCTTTTTTTGTTCTTTTTCATCTCTAACTTTATTAAGGGCTTGCTGTAAGGTTAGCAATAATTGTTATTTTTAATCGTTAACACTTAATTAGTTTACCATCAACTAATTACTTTTTACTTTTTTTAAATTTGCTTAATCATTTGCTTTTCTTTTGTAAACCACAGTCAATTTTTTTCATTTTTATTACGTCCATTATTTAAAATAACTATTAATTCAGCTGTAAGCTGAATTTGACTATTCTTTAATTCTTTATTACTATTATTTTCTTTGTGTTGTTTTGTTGTTGTTGAGAAGGGTCCCATAAGTACCATATATTCTATTTATTTCCCTTTTGTACCAAAAGTGTGAACCAATTATACGTATAGGAGAGGATTATTATTATTTTTCTTATTTGTATTAGAGATTAGACCAGTAACGTAAGCATTTCTTTTCTTAATCAATATTGACAATCTTTTTCTATACAAATAATCCAAAAGTAAATCAACAATTTGTATACAGCTTAACCCTTTTTTCTAATTGCAGAAGAGACCCCCTTTTCTTTGTTGACTGAATAACGAACGCATTTTTTCGATTCATTTTTACTTCAATATTGGTATAAGGATCTTCAGGGTAATAACATTTTGGCGTCCTATTATAACCTGTTAACAGGGACCTCCCTCCCACTATTCGAAACCATTTTTTTGAGCTAGTTTAGCACCCTGAAGACCAAGCGAAAGGATCGTTGAATAGGTAAAAATACGGGCGTTTATTTATTGTCGTATTAAGCACAGGACGAGGCGTTACAGCTAAATTATTTTACGATTATTCAATACAAATTATAAGCGCTCAAATATTACTCCGGACCTGATAAGCCCGGTGTATGCATTTTAGGATTAAGTATTTTTTTCATATAGAAAAACGATTGGTACAATATTTTAAATTTTATCAACTTACTTTGTTAATTCGGCTAGATATTTTAAGATTTATTTTTATGCGTGTTTCTAAACGTTTCATTTGTGTTTTCTAGTTAAATTTATTTTCTATTTATATTCTAAGAAAAATTGTTTCCTTTTTTTCTATTTACTACATTAATTCATTTTCATTAGTAGCTATAGGAGGCTGTTCACGTATATAAATTCATTCATTTTATCCAGTATTAATTTGAACACGGCGATATATCTTTATACCATCCATTATTATAATTAGGAACGAGATCAAGTTTTCTAACTTCTTTAGCAGTTATGAATCTGCTGCGTCTTCCATATCTCATTTGTTACATTTTCTCGTACTTTATAGACTTTCAATTTTTATCACTTACTTTCTCGGTGAAATCAGCGGTATTCAAATTTTATCTTGCGCTATAAAGAGTTTTTTTTAGAAACTACTGGCACAAACAGTGAGATTTTTATTGGTAGCAAGCATTTTAACTTCTTACTGTAGTATATAAATCCGAACTTTTGTTACTACGTTTATTTTAAATTTTATATGAGCCTTTCTATTCTGTTGTTTTCATCAACATTTTTTCTTTTAGTAACCCTTTAGCACGAGTAGTTTTTCTTTTAACAAAATTTTCATTGTTATTTTAACTTAATATTCTAATCTGCAGCTAAATATTGAAAAAGTAAGATAAGCAAATACTAAATCAATTTAATTGCATCTTCCACACGAACAACACTGAATTGCTTAATTTCCTCCTTATTGTTACCTCTAAATTGATATCCATATCACTTGACCACTTATTATAACCGGTTGTATGAATAGATGTGTCCATAACTATGTAGGACTGATGTATTGATGTATGTTACCTCAACACATTGCACGGGCATATCCGTATGTGAATGCATTTGAGGTAGTAATATATTATGACATAAACCTAACCAGTGCTAATGAAATAGCTAATGAAATGTTTGTTTTGTGCCACATTTATCCACAGCTTGTTACCGAATTATTCTTAAAAACGGTTCATCTTTAATAGGTGTTTAAAATGCCTAATTTAGTAACATTCGACATAACGAAAAATCTTGTTCTAATTCGAGATTTTAATGCAACCTAGTTTTAGCAATAGTAAATTAATATTACAACGAAGCTAATATTTTGAGAAATATTATATATAACTCATAAAATTAGAAACTATAAAGACTGGATATAGACCAGAACTTTACGGTTTTCTTAAATATACTATATATCAAGAATTATGAAAAATCATTACAATGGTTGGTTGTCCAAAAAA
Organism: Dermolepida albohirtum; assembly: GCA_031893035.1. NCBI lineage: Eukaryota > Metazoa > Arthropoda > Insecta > Coleoptera > Scarabaeidae > Dermolepida > Dermolepida albohirtum. Next base: position 149,441 of record JAVIWB010001783.1, on the reverse strand, counting down.
GGGTCAGGAACGACAAATTGAACGACGCGTTGTAGGCGAGCACTTGCCACATAAAATAAAAGAAATAAGTACCGTCTTTCGTGAAGTCATAAATTGGATAGAATCTGTTAAATATTTGAAGCATAAGATGTGTTTTCACAGTAGTTTCAACCGAATGCGCCACGGGGAAGAATTTCTTATATGTGACTAGACTCGACTACTTCCACTTTAACATATTACCTTGGAAACTACAGGTTTAGCCGGTAAACGGTTTTACTGATTTATGATGGTTTTGATTAATTGATTGTGACTTCATTTCTCGATTTTGAGTTTTGGCATATAAGATTTTTCAGTGACCTTGACTCTACCTTGCCATGTGACTGAGCTCCGGCAGTCTCGCGTTTCCTGTCTCAGTCAGTTTTTTTTTTATTCCAGACATGGATTAGGTACTTCCTGTGATTTTTTTGTGTTAGAGGTTACGGTCGATGCGTTGGGATTGCTTGTTTGTGTGGGTTACTTTAACGAAATACTTTACCTTTTCTTTTTTGTGATGTCCACCCTGAGTCAAGTGTACTAGGGTTTTGCTTTTTCGACTTTATCACAACGCTTAACCCCCTTGACTAAACTTTCTTGCTTTTCTGTCGTCTCTCTTCCTTTCTAATGTCTGTTTTTCTTTACCTAATTTTTCTCTTCATTGCTCGTTTTTTTCTCTTCTCTTAATTTTTTTTCAGTTAAGTGATCTCGCGACTAGGGTTCAGTCTGGGTAGCCTTCCGGAGCAGTTGAGTGCAGCCACACTATCACTTTGTGTCTACTCAACTTCGATAAAAAACATACCGGTTTTTTGTAGTTGTTCTTAGACGATATTTTGATGCTGGGCACCACTTTTGTTTCAGAAGTCTGTGTAATTAATCAATTCATTAACTTTGTTAGTTAGTTTTTATTTCCTTATTTTCATTTTCAAGTCAATTTGCAGATAATTGGGTTTGCGATTCGTTTCAGTTTATCGCGTGGGATTTTTTCCCTTTGGTATTTCATTTCAAATCCTTTTCTTCTTGGTCAATCTTTTGGGCAAACTTTTTTTTTGGAAGTGAAAGGATGATTGTTACGTACTTGTAATAGGTTCACTAAATCGTCGTATTTGTGATCGCATAACGTATGCAAATCTAAATGTCATATATCTACAAGTTATTTTCGTACGTTTTTCTTTTTTACATTAAATTTTATCTTCTTTTTCTCCTTGCCTTTGTGGAACGTTTGGGAAAGATCTCTTTTCTCATTCGCTTATGGGGTTGAATCGAGGAAAAGTGCAACATTTTTTATAGGCATTATTAGTTATATTTTATTGTGTTAAGTCCTCTCTCAATTAGGGGAATACTGGAATTGTCCAATTAAGGACTGCATTCCTTACTCCGTTAGGAGGAATTAATGATTGCTTGTTTTTCTTTTTTTCTAAGTTCGTAGAAGAGAAAGAACATAAAATCGCCGCATGGTTTTTGAAGTATTAGTTTCATTTTAAACTTTCATAAATTATTTATATCAAAATTATATTTATCTGGCATTTTTAAGCCTCGTAAACATTAATTCCTTTCATAGCAATATATATAAATATATATTGCTATATAAATTTTTATATCTAATCAAATAAAATAAATATCGAAGGAATACCTTATTTTAAACACAAAATATTTCATTCGTGATCGGTTATCTTCGCCTTGAATATCTAGTTCATGTTTGAAAAATTATATGTACTTTAATTATTAAAATGTATTTAAATATTAACTGCAAATACTTTTAACATTTCTCTATATATGGTTATAATAAATCTTTTTGTGTCAAAGACGACAATAGCCAACAAGGTTATATTAAAACTCAAACAACTACCGCTCCAGAAATCATCTCAGCACAACATTTCACAACTAATTCAGAAAAATAAATACAAATGTCCACTAATATCAGTATAGCATCTCAAATAAATAATTAAGTACAAACAAGTATCTTGAAATGGAAAAGCGTATCATGAAGATTCTAAATGCTCAACTGGAAAAATACAGACAAGAAGAAAACACTAGAAAACTTACATTTACGCAGCTATTACTACTGTTATAGTACATAATGAACTGAAGATCGAACGCTCAACGAAAAATCTTACAAAACCGAATTGACACTCCGACTTGAAATAAAGAAGTTTAGTTTTTCAGAACGAAAAAATAATGTCCTGTTAAATACTTTTCTTCCGCCGTTAACAGTAACGAATGGAAGACGATTAACAAAGCCGATTCACAGAAGAGATAAATGAGTAGATCATTCGAAGTAATTTAGATAAGTGAAAACAGAAGAAATGTTTGTCACATGAACTGAACAACAATCAGAGAGATAGTCGTTTTGCGGTTAGCTCCATGTTCCTTTTGCACAATAAAAGTGACCCATTCTTGGATCTACTGCCATGGGAAGTGGATCTTTTACTAGAACCGTAAACGTTTAGGGTACTGATTTTATAAGGGTAGACCTCTCAGATACTTCCCCAATACGAATCTAACAATAGGATGCGATGCTGAGGATTTATTAGTCTGCAGCTAAAGAAACCTACTACAGTAAAAAACTACGGAAAGGAAACTGTTAAAATGCACCAAAAATTGCATTATCTTCATTAAGCATTGATTAGCTATCCTTTTGCACGACAAAGTTCGATTTTTCGTCTATTTAAGGATATCGTAGAAGCTAAATAAAGTAGGCTACGAATGCCATTATCAATTGATCTCCTGCCTACTAATTGTCACTTCAAGGATTTCCACAACCTCTTCCGGAAACGACTCTTCAATGGTCAAGGAGTTGGTAAGAACGTCTTCGCAGAATTCGACTCTAAATCTTCAGACTATTATGGTACTTTAAGAGTTGTTGTTTGAGCAGTTCACATTATTTGTGGAATATAGGTATAAAATATTTCAGCGGCTACTCTATTATCGTATTCAGGGTAGTCATGATAAGGACTTTATTTCTAGCCAAACTCTAATTTTTGTTTTTGGGATATGGTGCTGAATTATTAAATAATCTAGTACGTCGATTGCAGATTTTGCCAATACATATTGGAATCTCTTACTAAAATGCATAGATATAATTTTTGTTACTATTATTTTGCAGTAAGAAAAGTATACGAAAAATTGCGAAAAAGCATTTTATGTACAAGTATCAAGAACGTGAAACTGAAATGTCGATGAATTTTTTCGACCACCTCTCTTGAAATACTAAAAATATATTTTCCCTTTGTGTACTGAAAGCAGCAATTAATAATCTTTTCGCCTCAAGAACTCTCTACAATATAGACAAGCTTCTCGAATCTCATCGGTTCGGCGGAAACACAATTTTATCGGACTGCAATCGTTTCAATTGTTTTGCTTTGTCGAGAGGTTTTATACAATTCAAATGTTTTCCTTCAAATATTCTGTTTTTACTCTGGTATCTACAAGATCAGACTTCAGAAATATTTATATTTATTAAAATAAAATTATTAGTGTTATTATTAAGATCAAGCTCAAAGAAATTCTAACTTATATCTATAGGTAAGTTACTGAATCACGTATAACAATTTTGTAAGTAAATTCAGAAAAACTGCTGATTAAACTAAATAGTAGGTGTAAGGGAAAGTTTTGTCATTTTTCAATACGTTCATAACATGCTTTTCCAAAAGTCATATATACTTTTCTTGCTATAAAATAATAGGAACAACAACTACTTATATTTATCCCTTTTTGGTAAGGGGTTACAATATACAATTGCCTCATCGAACGTTCCGCAGGGGTCAAATCTTAGCCTGCTACTGTTTAATGTTTGTATCAATGATTTTTTGTCATTGCTTGTTTGCCACGTCCTAGTCTATCCTGACGACTTATAAAATTACGGGAAAAAAGTTCAACCTCCGATTGCCAAGCTCTGCAAAAGAATTTAAATACTGTCTAAAAATCAGCATCAACAAATGTGCAGTTATCTCCTACACAACAAAGGCAAATCCACTATCTTTTTAATATTCCAAGACAATCACAAATCAAGGACCAGGGCGTTCTATTCGATCAGTGCCTGCAATTTACTAACCAAATTCTATCTATTTGTAACTTCCCTTCACGCATTCTTACTGTCATTACTCGATCTTGCCGAAAATTTATCAATCCAGATAAGCTGAAGACACTGCTTTACTCTGGTGTGTCCAAACTGGAATTTGCGTCGATTATTTGGTGCCCTCGTTATTTCTATCAGAATTTTCTGATTGAGAAGGTGTAGAGAAAGTTTTTGAAATATCAAACTTATAAATCTTCTGGTAATTATCCTGCCAGGGGTATCGACTCTCACGAATTGCTACAGAAACATAACTTTATCTCGATTTCTGATCACAGTGAAATAGCAGGTGCTAATTTTTAAGCTGGCTAATAATTCGAACTACTATTTGCTGTTGATATGAAGGTACCGAAATATGCAATAAAATTCAATGAAAGATTTGCTGAAGCTACAAGTACAATAAATGTTTTTGCCAAAGTGCCTATTACGCACATGATTAAAAGTGCCGATAAAATTTATTTCCCATCCGCTGCAATTAACCACCATTGAGCTTAAATTATGCTTGAAGATACTTATTTGTTGGGCTCTAGTATTTCATTTATATGTATTTTTTTCTTTTTAATTCTAATTTTCAACTTTTCAAATTTACTTTTTAAGAATTAGAGCTTAATTTAACAGTGTACTTCACTCTTGTATTGGACTCTTAATAGAGCAATCTGTTGGATAATAAATATAATTATTATTATAAAAACACTTGTAATTGATGTATGTATTTTTTTCAGTAATAAACAAAAACAGAGCTAGAAAAATAAAATATATTGTTATGAACAGCTTTTGAAATCCTTTTCAGTTTTATTAAACATCTGAACCGTTTATATGGGTGAAGAATCATTTGAGACACAATATATTGCGTGAGTTTTGAAGCACGAATGCTGTGCAAGCAGAAAAGAATTTGTGTGAAATATTTGGGGAGGCCAAGTTAACATCGCGAACATGTCCAAAATGGTTTGTGAGTTTTTCTTTAAAAAACGAATACCAATTAAAAAGATTATCAGATGCCGATGACTAAATGTTGTTGCTATAATTAGAGAAGAACCTACATTAACTTCTGTATATGCGAGCTTTAATCTAGGCATTCATCTGGCGGTTGCCTTGGATTCAATTTTTTACTTCATCGCAAGACTTGGTTTCTGTATATGTAAGCTTTAATCTAGGAATTCATCTGGCGATTGCCTTGGATTCAGATGCCGATGACTAAATGTATAATAATTAGAGAAGAACCTACATTAACTTCTGTATATGCGAGCTTTAATCTAGGAATTCATCTGGCGGTTGCCTTGGATTCAATTTTTTACTTCATCGCAAGACTTGGTTTCTGTATATGTAAGCTTTAATCTAGGAATTCATCTGGCGATTGCTTTGGATTCAATTTTTTAATTCACCTCAAGACTTGGTTTTGTGTCTAAACTTCCTATTTGGGTATCACACAAAGTTTAATGAACAGAATTTCCATATCATTCAAATTTTTTCTCATATAATCCAAATTTTGATCGTCAAAGAAGGAATCGTTCTTGGACTGCCTTATTGCTGATGATGAAAGCAAATAATATGTAAAAATGAATTGAGAAACTTGGCCATTAACATCGTAAATAAACATGCAAGGAACCAAAGTAATATGTCACTATTAAAACTATAAAGAAGTGGTGTATTATAAGTTGCTAAATACGAACGTTTACTGTTAGCCAATGAAAGGAAGATAATGTTTCATCATTAGAATGCCAAATCCCATTTAACAAAAAAAATGATTCGAAAATTTTACTTCAGCCTCGATATTCGCCTGAGTTACCTTTGCGTTACCATCTATTTAGGCGTCTGCTACTACGCTATCATGGTGGGAATGATTTATTAAATTTCGACGGAATCCAAAACGCAGTGAAAGAATTTTTTTGCATCTAAAAGGGTAATAATTTTCTTCAAGTAAAAAATATGAACGAAGTTGTATGTGATGAAGTACCGTTCATTGCTGAGGATTCCGATCATCCATCTTTCAGTATTGCTCTACCTATTAAAGTCCGTTTATTTCACTAACTTTTCAGTCAAAGCAGTAGCGTTACAATTTCAGAAGAGCCAATTTTCTGCACTTTATAACTCTATGCAACAAGTGAATGGGACCTTTCTAGGTAATTAATGTGAAATTATATCGTTTAGTCGTCCTTCTAATCCATTACATATATATTGTGATGTGAAACTTTAGAGACTTATTAGAGAACATATATACTTTATAAATAGTACTGCTAAAGAAACTTTTGTTATTAGAAACAAATATAAGTATTCTGAACTTTAGTATGCTCACGACTGGTATATGCTTCCTTAATCTATTATTATTATTTCATTACATGATTCGAAAGTGTCGGATTGAGACTGTCCAGAGAAGATCCGATAATTTCTTTCGGTATAAAATTGACCATATATATCCGCCACGCAACTTCGATCACATATTACTACTATCTAGATTTGATTTTACATCTCCTCAATTCAGAAAAATAGCTTTTGGCATCACCCACCTTTATAAAATCCTTCATAATAGAGTAATAGACAGTTCGGCTTTACTTCGATCTTTTAAATTTAATTTTTCTAATGTGGAATCGCGTCAACTAGATACCTTTTACTTGCCATTTGCTAAAACAAGCACATTGTTGAAATCACCTATTAACACCATGACTATCAACTATAATAAAATATCAAGGCTTATTGATATTAATGTGAGTACGCTCCGTGAGCTTGGAAATGTAATTGCAGGTATTTTGAATTTATTCGTTTAGATTTAGTTTAATTTGATTAAATTTATTGTACAGTGAGTCCCACAAAGAGGTTTACGATGTACACGAAAATACATCTATCGAATTCATGTAGAACGGTCTTTATAATAATGGTATGTAAAGAAAATTGGCAGTCAGAGTATGTCTCATTCATATGAGTATAAAAATACATTTCTCTCCGAACGAAGTTGTTAAGATTTATATTCGAATAGATATAGCAATGCGCGTAATATACGAATAATTCTTTTCTGTGATTGTATTTATTCCTGATATATGAATATTGTAACGCTCCATCACACGTCTAACTTAACAAACAATCCATTGACCGAACATTCAGGGTGCTAAACTAGCTCAAGTATTAAATTCGGAGAGCGTTCTCTTATTAACAGGGAATCTCTTCCCTGTTAATAACTTGTAATAGGACGTCACAATATTATTACCCTGAAAGCTATTATGCCAATAGTGAAGCAAGGTTGGATTAAAAAAAATACTTTCATTATTCAGTTAACTCAAACCATAACGAAACAAGGAGTCTCTTTCGTAATAAAAAAAATTAACTCTATACAAGTTTATTGTATGCTTATTTACTTTATTTGCTTTTGGATTACATGGTATAGAAAAAGATAGTTAATAACGAATAAAAATTAAAAAAAAGAAACGCTTGTGTTACTTTTCAAATCTCTAATATTTATAAATATAAAAAAATAATAATTCCCTTCTATACGTATAGTTGGTTCACGCTTATGGTACAAAAGAAAAAGTACTGTAATTTATGTGCGCTATTCTGGAAACTTCCCTACAACAACAAAAGAGTACAAACAAAATAATAGCAATAAATTACAAAGAATAATAATGTCCAGCTTACAACCGAATTAATATTGTAGTTACTTTAAATATCTGACGTAAATTCAAAAGAAAAGGATTGACTGCGAGATATAAAAAGCAAAGGAGTAAGTGAATTAAAAAAACTATAGTAATTAGCTGATGGTAAACTAGTTGATTGTTAACGAGCAGATGTAAACAATTACTGCTAACCGTTCAGCGAGCCCTCAATAAAGTAAAAGTTGACAAGTAAGGGCAATATATCACTGATAAATTCTGAATTACATATTAACGAGGCCCTTAATTAACAAAGTTTAAACTAAGAGATTAATGAAGGTATTTTTTAATATCAAAAACTATCTAATAAATCAATAATTATTTATGGCTATTAATTCTTCGTATTATATGAATAAGGAATTATATAAATACCTTCTGTCAACTTCCTTGCTCTTAAATTTACTCTGGGGCTTAAATAACACACACTAGGATCTAAGCGATCTTAAATGATCCAGTGACCAAACTGCATAGTAGCATATAAACTCAACCATTGATACTACAATCTTAAAAATCAAATAACATTAATAGTAAACTAATATAAAAAATAATAATAGTACGAATGTCTTCTATCACATGTTTTAGTAGTAGAAGTCAAAACACAGCGATATCCTAGGTTTGCCTAGGTTAGGTTGAACCTTGCGTCTGCAGATTGACCTTTTGTCTTCTTATTCAGATGAGTGTGGGATCTTCATATACACAATCACTCCGTCCGTTCGACAATTAATAAATTTAATCTCTAAAGGTTGATATATAACCCCTTTCCACTGTATATTCGATAAAAAAGGAAGAAAACGGAAAGAAATGAAACATACTTACATGAATTTATTGCACTAACCCTTGCCCGTCCTTAACAGACTGAACAAAGATGAGTTATTTGGGCCAGTGTCAGTATTCAACACATGGCCTTTATTCTTTAAAATGTACATGCTTTCATACGTGTCCAATTCTTCTTTCTCAAATCCAAACAATCCGCGTTAACACTATGATTACTTTCTAACACATGTTTTGCTATACCTGATTTTTCTGGTCGGTTGAATTTTATTTGCGCAATATGTTCTTTATACCGGGTTTCGATCGATCGTTTTGTTTGGCCGATGTATTGTTTACTGTAATCTAGACATTTAATTCCGTAAATTCCCGATTTTTTATTTTCCTCGATTTTGTCTTTAGCATTTCCTAAAAGGGTTTTGATGGAATTAGTGGACCGAAAGGTGACTTGAAAACCGCGCTCGTTAAAAATACTATTTAAATTTTTTGTCAAACGATGGTAAGGTAAACATACAAACTGCTTGTCCCAATTGCTCTGAGGTGATAGACATGTGGTATCACGGATTGTTTTTCTCATATTGGCCTTCCTAATTAATCTGTTGATTATTTCCGAATCAAAACCATTGTATCTCGCGATATTCTTAATGAAGTTCAATTCTCTTTCGTATCTTAAATTTGTTAGTAGGAAATTAATCAAACGATTAATAAGAAAATTGAACGAAGTCATCTTTTGTTGCATGCTATGATTTGAGTCAGCCGTGATGACTCTATTGATGTTGGTTTCTTTTCGGAAAAATATCAATTTCTATTTTAAGGTTATTCCTAATAACTAGAGTATCCAAAAATGGCAACTTGTTATTGTTTTCTTTTTCTACTGTAAATTTAATCGTCGGAAATGTTGAATTTATTTGCTTGACGAAATCTTCCAAGTTGCATTTATGTGTATTGAAAATCGTGAAAATATCATCTACATACCTAATCCAAATTTTTGTGTCTTTCGATCTGAGACTCTTAATTAAGTTCCATTTGTGGTTCACTAATTTTTGTTTGTGTTCTTGTAAGTCCTTAATAGCCGTTTGATGCGAAAGCATCGAAACGGCTATTTTAGTATTTAGAACCAAGTTCAAAAAATTTCATTAGAGAGGCTCGTAAGATTCAAATTAAACAGAACTTACAAGAACACAAACAAAAATTAGTGAACCACGAATAGAATTTAATCGATGTACATTTTAAAGAATAAAGGCCATGTGTTGAATACTGACACTGGCCCAAATAACTCATCTTTGTTCAGTCTCTTAAGGACGGACAAGGGTTAGTGCAATAAATTCATGTGGGTATGTTTCGTTTCTTTCCGTTTTCTAATCCCATTAAGACGATAAATCTAACAATCAGCTCACAATATTCCAACATAGTTGCAAGAATTGTAATTAATCATTCCAATAAAAATAAGCAAATTCAAAATTGAACTTCTAAATGGCGCAAAAGAAGATACTTGTTAACTCTCACAAAGAAATCGATTAGAAGAGTCAGATAATAATACATAAAAGATTTCCATTATTGATTTTACAAATTATATCTATATTTATATTTAGTACTGCTATTATACAATCAAGAAAATTATAAAATTTTATGCTTATTCAACAAACAGCTGATCCACAACGAAGACTTTTAATAAAATAAATAGAATGCTAATTAACGCCAATTATTAAGATAAGAATGATTATTGTGTTTTTGAAGTGTGCTCGGATAATAACACGTTCACGAGACAATGGAAATTTGTCCGTTTTTCTTGTTTTCGTATGATTTGATATATGTAAGTAAAGTCCTCACCAGCACGAAGAATTAAAAACTTTTTTGATTCTTTCCAAACACGCTATATAACCTTGTGCTAATTCTTCATTCTTCTTACATGTACATAATTATCTGTTACGTGGAAAAAAAGTTCTAAGAAATATTTCATTAAACATATCGCATGTGATAGTATCTTAAATAATATTCCTTCAATATTAATATATAGTTTAAAAACTTTAGGTGTTTATTTTATTTCAATATTTTCGGTTTTCACAAGTGCTGAAATAATTTACTGATTCTTGCTAGGATTGAACAACTAATTACGTTTATTCGTTCGAATATTTCGAATTTGTTTCTCATTCTGGAGTTCCTCAAGGATCAAACTGTGGACCTCTTATTAATAATTTTCTTGGGAAGCTGACATATTCCAAACTTGCTTATGCCAATGATTTGAAGATATATGTATAAATGTGCATTGATGGCACATATAGCGCAGTAGTTTTTCAGAAAAATAGGTAAAATTGGGCTCTCCTGTCTAAAGAAAAAGAGGGATTCAATATAAGCAATTTATCTATGGTTTGAGTTCCTAAGAAAATAAAATTCCAGTATTGTCAGAGAGTTTGTATTTAGAGAGGTGGCATGTTCTCGTGGAAGCAAATTTCCGATGTAGACATTTGGAGTCGTTTCAGCTTTACTGACGCACTAGATACCCACGTATTACATAAAACTTTGTAAGTGAATTTCCTTAGGAAATATTCGCAAATGTCTAACTATGTTCGCGTTGCATACTACTTTGCCTCTATCCATTTCCTTTATGTATATAGTTGTGCAGAGCTAATAAAAACTTTTACGTAAGACGTACGCGTAAAACATGTGAGTGGAATATATGAAACTTCCCTGACATATGTGTAAGAAAGTTGGTGAATGAGGGTAAAATTTTAAATGATATATCGTATTCGTAAATATACAATAGCTTTACGAAAGTTTATTATTGTAAAATTATATACGAGGAATGTTCAAAAAGTATTAGTGTTACTAATATTTCGTATATTAATATTTAAGTTAAGAGTTCCTCCAAAATGTTTGAGATAATAATGAGTCTAACATTTGAAGTAATTCTCAACTTGACGTTTTCTCATTGTAGATCAATATAGATTTCAAGTTTGAAATAGAATTATTATTACTACTATTATCATTAAACAATGATACCTTTATTACGCTCAAATATGACGGAAGTCATTCTTGAAGAGCTTCTTAAAAATCGCTTCTTAATTTATCATCGCATCCAATTCCATATGAAACCGCCATTTTCTAAGGTATTTTCTGTTTATTAGCCTTGTTAAAGATCAAATGAGTCTATTTCAGGACTATATTGGGGGTACGGTACATACACCTTTTAATGATTTTTCAATAATTACCCTTATTAGCAGGTTTAATATAGCCGGTAGGATATTTGTTGAGTCACAATTCCTAGAGTTGAGAATTACTTAATCGCTACGTCATTTCTTGGATTAAACCTTACTCGAAGCAAGATGCACCAGAAAAAACACAAAGTTTCGAAGGAAAAATCATTAATAAAACGTATGATATAACTATGGAGTTAATTGAAAAGATTATTTGAGAAATGATTTGAAACTCGCTAGAAAGTTTTTTCGATGTAAAGTTTAAAAAAAAAAATTAAATAAACCAATTTTCTAATAATTTCTTCTTCGATTAGGGCTTGACTAATTTCTGTGACTCTCTTGAACTAAAACAGCATAACTCAATTCTAAACAATTGAATCAGATTTCTTAATTTAGCGCAGTTAATTAAATATTTACCTTCTATTTGAATTTATTTATACCACTCTCTTTCTCAATTCTGTGAGATTATTTCAATTACAAATAACGTTTGCGGGGTTTCCTCTTCACAATCTTCAACTTCATGGGCTCTTTTGGTGCTGAGTGTTGTTTGTTTCTTCAAATATTTATAACCTACACTAAAATGATTCTCAGTTTTCTGTAATTATTACATATTTGTCCAAATGCAGGATAGTTTGCTGGACCATGTTTTCTAATACATTTGTAACAAAAATATGTTTTCATTAAATTGATTATTACCGTGACTATTACATTATTCATTACTTTGATCATTTATGTTTTTGTACGCTTATGCTTTATATCTGCATTTTCCTTTGCACTTTTTTGATCATTAACTGATACATTTTTTTTAACTTTATCTGTAACAAATGTTTTATTATGCATTTTACTAACTTCAGCAGTTCTACAAATATTTACAGTTGTAGTCAACATTACGTCAGATGTTCTCTACAATCATTCTTGAATGTCCATATTGTTAATTCCTAAAACTAATATACACCTAACATGCTGTCTTATTCTAAACCAAATTCATAAGATTGAACCTATTGATGTATTTCCTTTAAAAAATTCTCAAATGTCTCATCCTCATTTTGATTTAGACTATAAAATATATATCTATCATATATAATATTCTACCTTTGTTTAAAGTAATATTCGAAGAATTTTGTTAGTTTTTCATATCTTTGCTGATCTTCCTCAGTTATATAAAAAATATTAAATAATTCCAGTGATTCTTTATCAATAAGGTTAAAAAAATTGCAGTTTTTACTGCATCAGGCTCTTCTATTTTCCCATCCACTGTTAGATATTTTTCAAATTCTTGTTTAAATCTTTTCCAATTGCCAATTACATCATCTTCTAATTTTAAAGGTTTTGGCGGTTTAAATTCCATTAATGAGATAACCTCATTTTCTATTTTATGTTTAATATCTTCGTTTTTTCATTTTTAAACTTATAAATACTTACTCTGTTCTAGTTGTGACTTTGCAACGCCGTGATATATTATATTGTTATTACTTATTATAATAATATTAAACAATGTAATTCGTGTGTACTTTTATTCATGTTCTATGTACTACATGACCATTACAATACTATCAACTTTATATTATACAGGAACACTATTGATCAACCTCAGCAAGTAAGTAGTTAGTTTTCATTTGCCATATTTATTGTTGAACTTTGTTCATAGGCATCTTCCATCGACTTGTATCTTTGTAATAACAACTCTGTTCATTGTCAAACAATAAATAGTACGTAGCTGACATTTTTCATCGATGCACTTGTTTTGCTGGTAAAACAGGCAAAACCTGAATTCGACTATACCGGGTGTACTGGAAAGTCGTTACCGGTGTTTTCGTGAAAAAGCTACATAATTTTCAAGAAAATGGAAAAATTTGTTTAATCAAAGTATCGGCCATTTGATTTTACACATCTTGCCCACCTTTCAGGCAATTTATGGATGCCATCCCAATAAAATTGTTTGTCCTCTGAGGAAAACCATTCATCGAGCTATTTTTTAACTTCTTCGAAATTGGTGAAATGCTGCTCTGCAAGCGCGTGTCCTATTAATGCAAAAAGGCGAGTCGAACGGTGCAAGGTCTGGAGAGTACGGCGGGTGCTATATTATGTCCCATCCAAGTGCTTTAAACACTTCCTTGATCGGTTTTGCTGTATAAGACGGCGCGTTATCGTGCTGTACAATCACTTCGCCCTGTTTTTGAGCCCATTCTGGACGCTTTTTATCAATGCATGGCTCAAATTGCTAATTTATTGTCGGTAGCGATCAATATTGATAGTTTCACCAGGTTTCAACAGTTTGTAATACACTACGCCATTCTAGTCCCACAAAATACAAAACATTATCTTGCCACCAGAACGATTTGGCCTGTAAGTCGATGGGCTGCAGGTGATAACAATTCTTTTTTGCTCTTAGAGTTTTCGAAAAAAATCCATTTTTCATCACCACTCACTGTTCGTTGCAGAAATGTCATCCGATCATACCTTTGAAGCAGCATTTTAAAGACAATTATTCGATTTTCCATTTGCCTGTCATTCAGTTGATGTGGCTCCATTTTCTCATCTTTTGGATTTTTCTAATTGCTCGTAATCGGTTGCTAATGGTTTCTTGGGTCACATTTAACGCTTCTGCCAATTGTTTTTAAGTTTAGGTTGAGTCTTTATCCAATAACTCCTGCAGTTTCGTATCTTCAAACTTTTTCGATGTACCAAAACGTTCTTTGTCTTGCGCATCGAAATCACCGCTTTTGATTTGCATATTTTATGGTTGGAGCATGCTCATTGTAAGTTTTTACTAGTAAACGATGACTTTCGTTAGCTTTTTTCTTTTGACTAAATAAGAAAAGTAATGCGTGCTGCAAATGCACTTTCTCAGGCACGAAACTCGACGTCTTTAAAGAGGTATAAGTCTATGCTTTCGCAAAATATAACATGTATGGTTTTGAAGCTTGATGTCAGTAGAATAAAATGACATATGTGGCAAATCATAACATTGCGTACTTAAGCCTAGGAACATCTGTTAGAAAAACCGGTAATGACTTGCCGGTACACCTGGTGTAGTGTACACGGGAGCGTATTCAAATGACTTTCAGATGCTAATCCGATAGTTTCAGCATACAATAAATTCTACTGTACAAGCTCTATACAAATAATTTTAAGTCTCTACACAGGCATGGAAAAATGTAGATAAGAGCAGCAATTGGCCAAGTATCGTAATTTATGGGTAATTACCAGTATATACTGGTTGAACAGGAAATTCCGGTTAAGAATCACTCCACAGATACTTCTTTTTACAAACCACCTCGTGGTGGTGTCACAAATCACATTGCATTACTTTTGTCATTCCGTTCCTATTTAAAGAAGCATAGCTGTGCTGAACAATGACAGATTCTATATCTGTCTACTGTCACTTGAGGAGAACGTATTTCCGTGATCTTAGTTTCTTTTTGGAATTAAAACAGTCCTTTAGCTTGTGCCTATCAAAGACGCATACATAGATTTGATTTATTTACAAAAATCCTTATGACAGAACACCAACACAGTGTCGTCCGCATAAACAAACTACTCGAAGCTGGCAAATATGTTTCTATATTGATATGTAGTAAGTATAAAAAAGGGACTAGAATATTACCCTGTGGAACCCCACTGCATAATGGATTCTTCAAAATAATTTGCGTTTTCACATTTCAATTGTTTCAATGGTATAAATTCATGGATTATATTTTTTGCCAGATTCCGATCCCTCAGATTTTCCTATTGTCCCAACTTGAAGTTTGGCTCGATAGCAAGAGCTTTAAGTGGAACAATTGAAACTAATGTATATTTCAAACAATTCGACAAAGTTTACTTTTCTGAAGGAATAAATAGACTAAATGAATTACAAGTGGAATACATTAGAAAATAAAATATTTTTTTTCAAATAGTTTGTGTTTCTTCTGACCCTCTATATATTTCAGATAGCAAAACAATATGAACCTTTAGATTAATTATAGACAAAATAGCCAAGTGTAGATAAAGAACATTTTAATTAAATCACTACCAACTTTATCGAATTAAATTATTCGTTTAATGATCTATGTGTAATACGTTATCTGTTTAAAATTCACAGGTATCTCTTATCTCCTATGCAACACATCTGTAGTAGCTTAATATCGATCTGCAAAAAGAACTTGTCGCAATGTCAAGTTGGGATGAAGTACAGAAAAATTTTTACAGTTTCCAGTAAGCATCCCGTAAGCATCCCTCGAAAGACATCAGCATTAAATTCGATTAGATCTTAACTGGTTTTTGTTAAAAATTCTGGGGAAAATCAATTTTTTCTATGAAGGGACGGTTTCTTATTATTCAGTTGTGATCCTTCTAAATTGCCTTTTTGTAATTTTTTATAATTAGATCTTTTTTCGTTTATTTTTAAAAAGCAATTCGATGTTTTTCTAATTCTGCTTTTCATAAGAAAAAATAAAATTACCCTGTTAGTACAATGAAATTATAAAGAACTTCTCAGAAAAACGCCTCTATAAAATAAGAACGTAGGAACTTAATTAAATTTTATGGGATTCCATATTCCTACTCTCTTATTCTAGACTAGTGATTCTACACCTGCGGGGCGCCTCCATAGGGGGTGCGGTAACACTAAATAAGGAGCGCAAACATATTAAAAAATAAGAAAAAAATGTTAATTTTTTTATAAATTGTTTTATTTACCGTAGGAAAAGCAATAAAGTACATCCTGATATAAATTACAAACAAGTTTAATAATTAATTATCAGTGATTTTGGGCTTGTCTGTAGAGCAAAGTTTTTGCAAAGGAAGTTTAATATTTATATTATATTTTGTCTTAAAAGGAGTCGCCACAGAAACTACTGTTTCGCGAAAGTAGGATGTTTTCAGAGTAGAAAATTCATCATCTACCCCTGTTCAGTATTCAATCAGTGATTTATTAATAAATTATCTCTTGATTTTACCACTTGCTGTGACGTCTATAAAGATTTCTTCTTCGCAGCTGTGAGACCTTCGGGAGTATTTTGAAATAGATCCCTAAGCTAATGATTAACTGCTTTTCAATGGTTACAAAAACAACTGTAATATGTTCCACTTCGGCCTTTTAAGATTCAACAAATTCATCCATATTTGCAAATATTTCTAGGTTTTATTGCTTTGTGTTTGTCACAATTCAAATTTGCTACAAAAGGTATTAACTTTATCACCTGTATTCGAAATACATGCGTTTGCTTCTTGGAGTTGAAGATTTAGTTAATTAATTTTTCAAATCCGTTGATCAAGTAGCTCGATTTCATCACGAATAAATCGTCTCGAAACGTCTCGGCTTCTGGTCTGTTTTTTTCTTCTAGAAAAATAGAGATTTCGTCTCCTAATTCATAAAAATATGTTGCAAAACATTCCCACGTGAAAACCATCTTGTGTCGTTATAAAACAGTAACATTTTTAACAATGTACTGCACCCGTGTCTTTATAAAGTGTAGCAAAGGTTCTTGCTTTACCGGGTCTCATTTTGATAGAATTTTCTACGTTTATAATCGCTGCAATATTCTGATAAAGACCCATTTCCTTGGAAGTCAGAGCTTCTCTGCGAATCATATAATGTGTCGTCATACACGGTGGAGATTTTTGTTTCACATATGCTCGCAAACTTTAGAGTCTCCCAGACAATGTATGAGCACCATCGGTGCATATTCCGACACAATATTTCCGTCCTATGTTCGTTTTGTCTATAAAATCATTTAATACATTAGGTAATGCAAGTGATGTTACTCTCTTCTTGATTTAACTGATCTCATTTTGACATAAAACTATCGTAAGCACAATATTTCGACTAGGATTCGTTTCTTTGGAATCCAGAGCTTCTCTGTGAATCATACAGTATCTCTGAGTTCTATTGGATTGCAGAAAAGTAGCTTTTCTAGTGCTGACACACCATCACAAAATCGAACAAAGGTAATTAAACAAGCATCTTTATTACTATCTGTTGCCTCATTAAGCTGAATTAAAACCAATTTGTCGCCCAACTTCCCGAAAAGCTGGTGTTTTAATCTTCAGCTATATCACCAATTTGATAGATAACTGTATCATTTGATAGAGGTACGGACTGCAATTGCTTGATAAAATTATTTAAATCTCCAGATCCATTTTCTACAATCTTAATTGCAGCTGGCAAAATTATTTCTTCAGCAATAGTGTGAGGCTTTTTAGATCCGACTATTGTAGATGAAACTTTACAAGAGGTAAGTAAAGTTTTTTCATCTAGAGACAAACCTTGTTTGCAAAATGATTTCTGGTTTTCACTTGATTTTGATTTTAATTTGAAGAACTTTCAGGGTTTGTTAATGAACTCACTATAAACCGCTTCCAAATGTCGTTTAAATTTATGAGGTTTCATGTTGTCTGCTTCCAAATTTTTGAGCAAATAATACACCAAAATCCCTCTTCTACATTTATTTCAGTGCTGGTAAATCTAAAGTATTTCTGAGAATATTTTCTTTATTTTATCTTCGGAACGACGCTCGTCTTGCGTATTTGATGCTTCACTATCGTCTAATTCTCACTTATGTGCACTTTTCATAATTCTGTATAAATCTACTGCTACTCCGAATCCCGACAACACATAAGCTATAACATACACAATCGCGATCAACTCTCCTGAAACTGTTTGAATTTGAACGAGGTGCAGTATTTATATACTATATATAAATAATGTAATAAAAAGGAATCTTCATAGATTTCACGGCAAGCGGCGAAATCAAAAAATATATACTATTTTGTTTTTGTGTTTCTTTTACCATTTTCAGCATCCTACATTTAAGAAACCGGATGCTTTTAAGACAAAGTATAGGTGTCAGTTAAATGTAGAAAAAGAACTGAGTGTCAATTTAAAATATTAAACTTTCTTTCAAGAAGCTCTGCTATGGAAAACATGTCCTAGAGCGTTACTAATAATTACTAAATTTGTTAGTAATTTATGTCAAAATATACAGAACAGTAAAGAAAAAATTAAGCTTGCCTCCATTTAGTGTCATCACATCCCCTTAGGCAGGCGCGCCCCACAGGTTTAGAATCACTACCCTAATTTCATCAAATATTTAATTCTGTAAACAATCTTTCCACAAATTTAATTACTAGTTATACAATATTTGGTTTCAGTATCATCTTATTAATACGGGTAGCTGCTTATATTTCGGGAATAGCAGACAAAAAAAATCTTTTATTATCGAAAATAGTTTTATTGCTTTTCAAAATATTCTCCTTGAAAATCAATGCACTTTTGCATTCGTTTAAACCAATCCGAAAAGCATTGCTGCCACTGTGAAGGCGGTATCTCCAAAATATGAGTTTTTAATGCCTCAACTGCCTCTTCCGGCATAGAAAACCGTTGACCACCAAATTTATTCTTCACGTATGGGAACAACAAAATCATAGTGTTCTAGATCAGGGCTGTACGGCGGATGGTTTGCTTTCCTTATTTCTTCAAAAACTTTTGGCAAACAAATAGTTGTGTACTATTCAGAATTGACTGATCTACAACTCTCTAAAGGCACCGTTGCAACGTGACCGGTTTTTCTGAAAAAACAGGCGACCATTCGCTTTGATGTGCTCCCAGGTTTTGGCTCATCTTGGAATACCCACGCAGTCGACCGTTGTTTACTATCGAAGTCATACGTATAGATCCAAAATTTATCACCTGTAACGACTTTATAAATGTTCTTTAAAGCACCGCCATTGTATTTTATATGCATTTCTTGGCACTAATCGACGCGAGTCATTTCTTGAGCAGTTGTCAAATTATGTGGTACCCAACGTGAACATAGCTTCTTAACGGCTAAATGTTCATGCAGGATCTTATGTGCGCTGGTGTTACTAATAAAGAGAGATGCCTCGATCTCATGGTATGTCACATAACGGTCTTGCATTATCAATTCAGACACTGCAATAATGTTTTTCGACACAACATTTGTGGGACGACCTTTACGAAATTCATCGTCCACAGAACGCCGTCCAAGTTTGAATTCACTATACCAACGATATACTGTAGTTTTGGATGGTGCTTTATCACCATATAAAGAATTCAGCTCATCGGTGCATTCTTGTTGAGATAATCCATGCCGAAAGTTAATTCCATTTCTTCGCTGACATAAAATTTTCAAGTTACTGTCAACAATAGAAATAGAAACTGGATAATAAAACTGTCAAGGTAAATATATTGTAAAAAATAACAAACTTCACGATGCAATCATCAGATCGGTAGCAACACTGACAGTGTTACCAGTTCCCGAAATATAAACGGCTACCCTCCGCCTTGAAAAGAAGACTTACAGCGTAGTATTTAAAGATTTAAAGTAGATTTTATAAAAGCAAACGAAATAACCAAATTGTAGAAATTAATTTCTACTTAGGAACAAGTTTAAATTACTTTTCGATGATGTCGTTAATAATATGCAAATACCCATGTCAATTATGTAATCTAAACGGAATCGATATTATTCATTGTAAATTATTAATTTCCTTGTAATTAAAAACAACTTTTCGTTGTTTTTGAATATTTCCGAAGTTCTTCCATAAACAAACTTTAATTAAAATCGTCTGTTATTTTAAGGTCCCACTTTCTAATCGAAATCGATCCATTGACGCGAAGACCAGGATGGAGATAACGGAAAGGTGAAGACGGCATGGAGAACTCGACAGAGCCCTCCGGTATTGGCATCAATAATTCAGAATTCGCTAATCGGACCACCCCAGTTTTTTCCATTAACCCTGAATTTTTGGCGCAATGGTGAGTAATTTATTTTCTATTTTAGTACCGCATGAATGCATATATCTTGGTTTAGTTACCTTTCGAGGGGATACGCGCAATTTCGGATAACGATATAAGATCAAAGGCAATTCTATTCTACGATATTTTATCTGTGTTAAATTATTTGAATGTTCAATTAGAAACTAATAACCAAGCATAAAAAACACAAAATTTGAAAATGCGATATTTAAATTTAAACAATGAGTAATTACATATGCAACAAACAATGTAATTCTGAAAAAAATAAATTACCATTACATTTAGAAAACTTACTTGCTTATATACACTGCTCAAAACAATTAAGGGATATTTGTAAAAATGGTAATAGAATAAATACATAAAGAATGTAGCACCTCGCAAATATTTTTATATTTAGCTACGTTTTTAAATAAGAAACAGAATGCATTGACACGTTTGAACTTGTTTGCGCACATTATAAAGCTACTAAGGCACTAGAGTGAATAAATGTCATTAAATGAATACACAATTATGAGACTTTACAAGAAGTTTTATTGATAAAATGACGAAAATCTATTGTTAATAATGTGTATGATCTCCACGAATGGCAATAAAGGTTTTACTTCTTGTTGGCATTGATTGAATCAGGACATCAAAAAATTCTTGTGGAATATCATTCCATTCCTCTGTCAAAGCAATTCGACAAGAAGTAAGTTCCTGAATTGTACGCGGTGGCATATTTCTTGCTGCAACACGTCTTCCTAAGGCAACCCAAGCATGTTCGGTAGAATTACCATCAGGAGAATTTTCTGACCAGTCCATTCTATTGATTCCCAATTGTTTAATCCAATTGTTCACGATGTTTGCTCAATGTGGACGAGGATTTGTCATCCATTAAAATGAATCTTTCACCCACAGCGCCAGCGTACAGAAGAACGATGGGTTTCAAAATTTCATTAAGATACCTCTGAGTAGTCAGGTTGCCATTCTGTATCACATAAAGGTTTGTATGACCTCCTGCGCTTATTCCAGCACGTACCACTTACACTCCCACCTTCATATTGCGGCCTTTCTCGAACAAATTGTTCGCCACGCCAAATTAAAATATGCCTATTATATGGATTTAAGATGAATCCGAATTCGTCACAAAACAATACTTGTGCCCAATTAGCGTGATTCCAATTTCTATGCTGCTCAGCCCATATTTTTCGCGATCTTTTATGAAGAGCAGTTAGTGAATTGTATACTAGGATTTTCGAGCATGCATGCACCATGCGTGATTCCAATTTCTATGCCGCTCAGTTCATATTTTTCGCGACCTTTTGTGAAGAGCAGTTAGTGAAGTGTATACTAGGGATCTTCGAGCATACATGCACCAACGTCATGAAGACGATTGCTTATTGTTTGAATTGATACTACCCCTCCCCTAGCAGCAGCAAGCTCACTTCTGAGCTGCGTTGCGTTATGAGTGCGGTGTCTACGTGCAAATACTGTTAGGTATTGATCATCTCTTGGTGTTATAGATGCTGCGCATCCTTGACCTAGTCTTCTCTGGACATCTCCAGTTTTTAAAAATCAATTCCACATACGCGATCTCACACTTTGGCTAACTGCAAAAACTTCAGCAATATCTTGCTGTCTCCGTCCACCTTTCAGTTGACCTATGGATCTCCAAGCCTGTATATGAGCCGAATTGCGTTGCCATTTCATTATTACCCGTAATTACAGTTAAAAAATTACTTATGATACAGAGAATGGTAAAATCTAACTGTGGTCGGGAACGTTCGCATACGCGCTTTTACACCCTCGAGCAGTGGTGGTTCGCACAGGCGTTGCACCAAAGCACTGGACAAGTTGAAACCTGTCAATGCATTCTGTTTCTTATTTAAAAGCGTTATGGTTGCAATATAAAAATATTTGCGTGTTCTACATTATTTATTTATTTATTTTATTATTATTTTTTCAAATATCCTCTGATTGTTTTGAGCAGTGTATAATTATTTTCAAGTCCAACTCAATGGCAATTGAGGAGCAAGTTCATCCTCTAAGGTTGTAAAGTTACATAAATAGATTCTCTTACAAATGTTTTATCAATATCTACTACTAACAGCTCTAAAATGATACACAATGAAGTCCGAGAAGAAACGAAATAAGATAAATATAAATATAAACCCCCCATCCCTGTTCCAATATATCAATCTAGACAAAAACATCTAGAATTTTCAGAATCTACTTGCAAAGCCATCTTTAGGTGAACTCACCTACGTTGGCGAAGATTTTCTCATGGATACATGTATTAGTTTATTCCTTCCTTAGAAATTCCATATTGTGGCAAAATTTCACTTTTTTACACCTTTCTCTAATCAAAATATTTAACATACTCAGCTTTATTTGCTGCAGTATATTGTAAAATTAGATAGCTATTTTATAATCAAAACAAGCACGATTATTAATTAAACTTTGTGTACATCAATATGCGGTGTCTACATAATGATGAGGAGTACAGTTGTGTTCATATTGCATGCAGTTGGTGCCATGGTTAATCATGTATGCATGCCCATACCTACGTAATATGATTATAGTGCTTTTACGGAAAATGAGTTTAATGTCGCAGTTAATCTTGTTTTTATAAACAAGCACTATATGCTAAAAGCAAAGCATATAGAGTAAAATACGGTTTGCGTGATCGGCTAAATTTAAGCTTTAGCAAACTATTAATATTGCAATTGGTACCATTACCAGAACAGCACATATTGAAAAATGTAATAAGGAAAATTCTAACCACTTCTTACATTGTATATATAATGTGGAAATTTTTTGAAAAGAATCCTGTTCTCCGCGCGAGATTAAACCCACGTTTTTATTCCAACTGCTAATGTGCCTTGACTATTAGACCACATAGACTGTAAGTTTGAGTTCCAATTTGCCATAAATTGTATTATGGAAAGTTACTTACTTATTCCTAAGTCTTTCTATTATGAGATGTAAGACTGTGGAGTTGAGTTGACTAGCTCTTTCCAAGTACTAAGTTTCTTATTTCACTCCATCGAATATCTATCTCTTGGCCCGTCTTTTTCACTTACTCTTGTCACGATTTCTTAGATCGTCCTCTTCTATCAGCTCCCTAAACTCGCGCCACATAAACTCTCTTCGTTAGCCTTTCTTCTGTCATCCTAAGTACATGTCTCAGCCACCCTAGTTGTCTATCCTTGATTCTTGTCAATATTGGTTTCATTTTGAATTTATTTACAATTTTTAAGTCTTTGAATTCTTTGTTATATGTTCTTATTATACTCTTTGTTACGTACCTACATACTTTTAATCACTTCTATTATTTCTCTGTCGATTCCACATCTTTATAGACTTTCCTATACATTCTTCGTATTGCTCTGCCGAATGCTTTTTCTATAAAAGCTATATGCATTTTTTTTGCTTTTGTTTAAGCATTTTTTTAAACTTTGTCTTAATATGAATATTGAATCCTGTGTACTTCTGACATTCCTGAAGCTATATTGCGTTTCTTCTAGGGAGTTTCCTAACTGGTCTTTTATATTTGTTTCTATTATTCTAGTAAGTATTTTGTCTGGTAGGCTCATTAATGTTATACCTTTATAGTTTCAGCACTCCCTTACGTCCCCTTCTTTATGCACTGGTAGGATAACACTTTAGTGAGTTCTGTTCTTTCTTTTACCTTTAGATATTTCAAGCTCTTTCGCTATGATTTCAATTCCAGCTTTATCTAGCTTCAACTTCACTATCGCTTCGGAAATATTTAATTTCGTAGGCGCTCTTTCTTTTCTTTTCTCGATTGTCTCTATTGTTGAGTTATCTGGAATATTTTTGGAAATACTCTGTCCGTCTATCAATTATCTGGTTTTCCTCTGTTATTATGTTTCCGCTTTTGTTCGTATTTCTCATGGTATGACTTTTCCTTTGGTTTAGTTGTTTCAGTGTGTCGTAGCATAGTTTCGGATTGCTTCCGAAGTTTTCCTTCGTGTTCAACTGAATTTTCTCTGAGACTCTTGTTTCGCTTCTTTTACAGTGGCTTTGGCTAGTTTTATTTTTTCTTATATATTTCATAGCTCTCTCTCGTTTTCGTACTAAGATATTCTTTCTAAGCTATCTATTTGCCTTTAGTGCAGTTTGTTCTTTTTATATAATCGTTTTCCGCCTCTATCCTTCCACAATTTTCTTCTGCCGCTATCTGTATTTCTAAATTCCATAAAAATCATACTCAGCGATGAAGCTCATTTTTGGTTTAATGGCTTTGTCAATAAAAAAAATATGCATTATTGCTCAGCAACAGACTCATATGTGCTTCCACAAATTCCATTACAATCCCAAAAAGTGACCGCATGGCGTGAATTTCATGCCGGAGGTGTAATTGCACTATATTTTTCCTTCGATGAAAACGATCACCATGTTACAGTCAATGGAGTTCGCTATCGTGCAATGTTGGAAGACTATTTTTGGACAGAATTGGATGGACTTGACATTAGTGATATGTGGTTCCAAAAAGATGGTGCCACATACCAAAGCCGTTCAAACAATTGATCTCTTGAAGGGGAAGTTCGGTAACCATGTAATCTCGAGAAGTTGTCCGGTCGAGTGGCCACCTCGCTCATGTGATTTAACGCCATTGCATTTCTTTTTATGGGGTTACGTTAAGTTGGTTTATGCCAATAAGTTCAAAATGTTAGAGAATGACAGGGAAAATATCGAAGGCGAAATTGCCAACGTTTCGGCGGATATCTGTGAAAGAGTGGTTGAAAATTGAAAACGTGCTCGCGCTGGTCATATGAACGATTTCAAATTCTGTAGTTAAATGTTACATATATACTACACCTGGAATAGATTTCAGCCCAATATTTAAATTATTCTGCGTTATATTTACATTTATATTATATTTGTAAATACAAAACTGCTATGTATTTATTGAAAAACCTGATAGTCATTTTTTTTTGAAACATGTGAGATGTATGAGAAGTATTAATTACTTTAATCACTGATTTATAAAAGCATTTAAAACAAATTCGATGAACCATGTACTTATATGAGTAGTGCATATCGTTAGAAATGTCAATATCGAGTATATATAATTAAACATGAATTGGACCAAATTTATATTAAATCTAAATACTTTCTGTTAAACAATAAAATAATCTTATTTAATAACATATTCATATAAATATAGTAAAATTTTCTTAAATTCAAAATATATAAACCACATGGAGTAAATAATGTATAGCTGTCGTTGAAATATTCTATTGTATCCTTTGTATAGCCTCATATAGAATCCAAGAGTCTAAAAAATACAGATTTGGAATCAATTCATATGCACAATAATAATATGTTAATGTCAATAAATAGAAGGTTATCGTAAAATTTATCGACTAGTTTGAAAGAAGTAAAATATTTGTGTATAGAATTTCAAATGTAAGCATTAAAATCAATAAAACATTATTACAGTAATGAATTGAATTTTTCAAAGATAACATTGTAAAGGACAAATGTAAATAATACTTACCATGAACATAAACTATAAGGTTAATAATAAAATTCAGTAAAGTCAGTGTGAAATACAAAACAATAATAAGTGTTAAAAACAGTGCTAAATAACATAAACATTAAGTCAGGGGTTCCCAAAGATGCGCCGTAAAGGGTCTCCAGTGGCGCCGCGAAAGCCTCGCCAAAACGAAAACAAATTGAAAAATATGATTTTATAAAAACGAATTTATTAAACAGCTATTTTTGCACTTGATTGTAAATATAATCAACAATGGTTACTAAAAAAAACAACTTTACCAACTATTCACAAAGTATTTAAACAAAATTAAAGTCTTATAGAAATCTAAAAGTTAAATTTAGAGATCATAGCATAGAATTTATTTAAATTTAAGATTTTACATTTAAAATTATCAGGTCTCCAGTTTTACTTCATATGAAGGGCGCCGCCGGAAATAATCTGCACATTAAGGGCACCATGGCTTTGAAAATTTGGGAACCTATAAATTAAGTGACGGATGCGTAGGATATATATATATATATATATATATATATATATATATATATATATATATATGTTGAGACGTCTTCAAGGTTTTCATAAAAATGTTTAGAAATTACTTCAATTATACATATTATATAATTGCAATAATTTGAACCTTGTTTCTGATGTTATAGTTGATGTACCTCTTTTGCTTGAGGGATATATTTATTACGTTTCTCTGTATAAATTTGTAGAAGGGTATGGGTACTAGGTTTGAAAACGTCAATTACGAATGTCCCTTTAGTATTTTCATGATTTAGTGTAATGTCTGTTCTATTGTGTGTTACTGTGTGATCAGTGAGAGTGCTTCTGTTTCACTATAATTTAACTTCCGAATTTTCTAAGACTGTAGTTTGCATTTGTACCACGCATTAATTGTAACTTCTAACTGGCATTTTTAACAATATCTCTATGTATTATTTTACAGATATTGTGATGTAGTATTATAATGGGTGATTCATTATGATGTGCTTTTTCCAACAGCGACTTTTTGACAGATAAAACGTGAGTCGTGTCAAACTTTCATGCTGTTTTAGTTAAATATTATGTAACATCTTATTCCACGAGAAATGTCTTTTATGCGCTTAGAGCAATTAATGGTCTACGTAATCGGCCCATCAAACGCACAATTCGCTATATCATTAAAAAATTTGGAACAAAATTTCCATTTTTTGATAATGCGTAACCAGATAGACCACATGCAGCAAGTGGAATCATCGGCCCATATTTCTTCTAAAATGAAGACAGTCGCAACGTAACTATTAATGGTGCCCGTTATAGTGCTATGATAGCGGACTACTTGCTGCTTGAAATTGAAGTCCGTGATCGCGCCGACATTTTGTTCCAATAAGGCGGCGCTATTTGTCACACAGCCCGTGCAAGCATGGCTTTATTGCGAGAACAATTTTGTGAAGATTTAATTTCATGTAATGGACCTGTGCAATGGCCATTTAGATCATGTGATATCACACCTCTACATATCTTCCTTTGGGGGTACTTAAAGTCCAAGGTCTACATGGATAAGCTAGCTACGCTTGGACAATTGGAAGCCATCATTTCAAGTGGTATTTGGTGAACAACGTGATCACCAAATACCACTTGATATGTATGACCAAATGCGTCATCGAAAATTGGAACTTAAGAATGGACAATGTTAGGCACAGTTACGGCCAATATTTGAAGAAAATAATTTTTAAGAAGTAAATGGTTCTTTTGTATGATAATAAAGAATATCTGATAAAATTGAAATTTTTATTTTTTTTTTTTTGAGAAAAGTGTCTTCCAAATGAATCAGCCCTATATCTTGTTTATGCTAAGATTGTACATGCCCTTGTGATATGTTCAATTGTTTCTGATTGAAATTTATATTACTGATTTAATGGCTTGACTTGATTGTCTCCTTCAATATTGTTTTATGAAGGGTGTTGCTTTTCATGATCAGAAAGTGTGTTCTGAGATTGTTTACTTATTTATAGTACGCGTTTTTAATATTAATAAAAATTCTTCCTTCTTCTTCTGTGGGTAATGCAAACCATTTTACCGCAGAATGTTGATGGGAGTAAGACGTTCTGTGGCTATAATCCTGACAAGTATTGAGGGAGTTTAGCTCTGTACTTGACCATTTTATGAACCTGAATGAGAAAATCAAAGGCGGGATTACATCCTCTTGAAATAGACCCTGTTTAATTGCTATTTGCGTGGTTTGCAGTGTATCTGATTGTGTGTTTATCTGTAGAGACGTTCGCCATAAACTCATAGCATATTAAGAAACAATATAAGAGAAGAGTCTATTTTGTATTTTGTCACTAAAAAGTGATAAACATTTAAAGAAATTTTAAATGAACCTCGTATATGAACAGTGAATATCAGAAATAAATTCTATATAAAATGTATATAATAAAATAAAGTTATGTATCAGACTAAGAATTTAATTAAGTCTAAGTGCTTACTATTGAACACAATCATAATCTTATTTGATAATATTGTCATAGATATACACTTAAAACTTGTTAAATTCAAAACACTTATACCACATATAAGTTATACACATACCTTGTAAATATTAGTAATTGTTGAATTAACTTATTGTTTCCTTATGTATAGTCACACAGAGAACTCACGAGCCTAAAAAATACAAATCTAGAATCATTTCATATATACAATAATAGTATGTTATTTTCAATAAGTAGAAGGTTATTGTAAAATCTATTGACTAATTGAAATAAAGTATAATGTTCTGGCATACAATTTCAAATGTAAATTTTAAAATTATTTAAGCAGGGTATTGTTATTGGGATGAATTGATTTTGAAGAAGTAAATCTAGTTTATAAAAGGCATATACTTAAATCAAACAAATAGAATATCAGTTATATGTATAAGATATTTATTTTAGAGGATTTTTCTAAACAAACATTTTCCATAAGAATAAAAGATCTATAATGAAACTTAAAATGGGTATAATACGAGGGTAGCCGTTTATATTTCGGGAACTGGCAGCCTCCGATCTAATGATTGCATCGTGAAGTTTATCATTTTTGATAATATATTTACTTGACAGTTTTATTACCGGTCGCTATTTCTATTGTTGACAGTAACTTGAAAATTTTATGTCAGCGGAAAAATGTAACTAACTCGCGAACATTTCCGTGCAATTATTTTTCATAACCTTCAGCGTGGATTATCTCAACAAGAATGCATCGGCGAGCTGAATTCTTTACAGGGTGATGAAGCACCATCGGAATCTATAATATATCATTGGTATAGTGAATTCAAACTTGGACGGCGTTCTCTGGACGATGCGTTTCGCGAAGGTCGTCTCACAAATGTTGTTGTGTCGGAAAACATTAATGCAGTGTCTGAATTGGCAATGCATGACCGTCATGTGACATACCGTGAGATCGAGGCATCTCTAGGTATTAGTAACCCCGTAACACCAGATCCTGCATAAACATTTAGCTGTTAAGAAGCTATGTTCAGGTTGGGTGCCACATAATTTGACAACCGCCCAAAAAAGGATTCGCATGGATTGGTGCCAAGAAATTCACAAAAAATACGATAGCGGTGCTTCAAATAACATTTATAATGTCGACACACAAGGTGATGAATCTGGGATCTATACGTATGAGCCCGATGGTAAACAGCAGTCGACTGTGTGAGTATTCCAAGATGAGCCAAAACCAACAAAAGTTGTTCGCGCTCGAAGCACATCAAAACAAATGGTCGCCTGTTTTTTCGGAAAAACCGGTCACGTTGCAATCGTGCCTTTAGAGAGTTGTAGAGTGGTCAATTCCGTTGGTGCGCAACTATTTGTTTGCCAAAAGTTTTTGAAGGAATAAGGAAAACAAACCGAAAATGACAGATCATGCTCCACCATGACAATGCGCAAAATATTCAATTGATGAGCCATCCGCCGTACAGCCCTGATCTAGCACCCTGTGATTTCATCTTGTTCGCACACGTGAAAAATAAACTTCGCGATCAACGGTTTTCTACACCGGAAGGGGTAGTTGGGGCATTCAAAACTCATATTTTGGAGATACCGCCTTCGCAGCAGCTGCAATGGTTTTCGGATTGGTTTGAATGAATGTAAAAGTGTAATGATTTTCAAGGAGAATATTTTGAAAAGAAATAAAACTGTTTTGGATAATAGAAAAATTTTTTTTGCTTGCTATACTCGAAATATAAACGGCTACCCTCGTCGGAGTATAATGCTTTAATATATGATATTTTAATAATCTAAACTGATTTTTGATAAGTCAAAATTAAAATTTTTTAAGGTATTTTATGAGTGACTTAGAACATAAAACTTGGGCATCTGATTAATTAAATTTCGGAGAATTCGAATATTGTATTCAACTTCCTATCTAAAGACGAATAAAAATTCATTATTTTAAAAGTAATTTGCTAGAACCACATTCGAAATTTTTTTACTCGTATTTTGAAGATTTGACGATGATTGTTTTGTTTCTGGCTTTGAAAATAGATATCAGTGGAAAGTAAATCTGAATCATTTTCAGATAAGTGTTTGTTATATAACCATGCTCACAAGGTAAAGAAAATCGAAGTATAAATTTGACAAGAAAATTTGGAAAAGTAATAAGAGGCATTGACAGAAGTTAAATAAATAAACATATTACTAACCATAAATAAACTAATAAAGTAATAATAGAATAAGTATATTTAGAACAATTACTAATGTATTAAGAAGCAGTGTTAAAGAAAATATAGAAACTTCTAAAGCCAATGATATAATGGACACATAAGGCATATATACGTAGAAAGGTTATGTTGGAAACGTAATTGAAGTTGAAAGGGAATTATTTGAAGACGACCCCTATTGAAAAAATGAATAAGCGAGATGAAAAGGAAGATCAACTTGTTTGATGTGAAAAGCTAAGTTAATATTAATGTTTCAGTCAGAGTAATTTTCTTATTAATATTATGTTTGTTGTTTGATAAAAATTTTAGATTTTATTCAATTCAAAGTTATTTACAATTTCACGTTTTTTAAGATATATAAAGGTCTACATTCAATTCAGTTTAAATATAGTTTACTATTAACATAATTTGATTATACAAGTACCTGTAATGAGGGTAATTTAAATTTAATTAAATAGAAATTCAATTTTAAATAAGAGATAAGTCCTAATTGTCAGATTATATATATAATCAGGTTCATTTGTTTATTTATTATTTTATTTGTTTATTTATATGCTTGATATCAATTTATTACAAAATTTAGAGAATCAATGTGATTCTATTTAGTAGACTAAGTAGTGTTAGAAAAATAAATTCGAAATTTAATTGCGATTTTATTACTATAAACTTTATTCAGCACTTTAATTAATTAATAGAAATATAAATAAGATTAAAAATAAGGATAATTATAATGAAATCGTAAGTAAAATGTACCTGAGTGTTTAATATTTTAGCATAATGTATGGAAGTGATAGAGTTTGTTACGCTCCGCATATATACAAATAATAATTCTTCATATGTTTTTTTAAATTAGCTTATTTTAATTTAAAAATATTTCGATTTTCAAGTCATAAATTATTATTTATTTTGACCTTTTTGTGATATATTGTATACGAGTACAAATGCAGGAATCTTTTGTATTCGTCACGTATGGTTAGGCTGTAGTAAAACAAACTGTCGTTGTTTTCTAGGAACAACTTTTCGGAACCTCATCTTAGAATAGTTTTGGTAATTTTCCATTGACTAACATATTTAATTTTAATTCCGCATATTGATATCTAAATGCAATAGAGATTCAAATACTAATCCTTCTGTTTCTTACACAGAATGGACGTCTATTATTCTGTCTAGATATCTAACTACTAGGTGCTTATATTGAAACTAATATCACAATTTTAATTTATGCCAATATCTTTAGCGCGCCAATTTCTAGCGTGCCAATTCTCTTTTGCTATTGGTTGATTTAAACATGACCAGTACACCTTACCTTTTAGTCTATGGGTGGTTTCTTAAAAAAGCCGCCGCCTATAAGGCACAGAGACTTCTTCTCCGGCCAAGACCAAGTACACACGCGTCACTTCGCGAAGTTGGTACCATTAGGTTTCTAACGCAGTGTCCACGTGTTTATTTTGTGACCGCGAAATATACAGAACATCCTGACCCAGAATATAAACACACAAACAGCAAGTATTTTACGTATCGCCCGATACATATTTTAATCTAACCCTTTTTTATATTTTCTTAAACAGCTTTATATCTTTAGTTTTACCTTTTGTTACAGCTTTGCCATTACACTTATCTTGTTTTATTTGTTGCTCTCGATCTTATTAATTATTTTTATTTAATATACTCAAGCTTTAAGAATTAATTTAATTTAGTGAATAAAATTTTAAGGGCAGTCCTGTTGTTTTATTTCCACTAATAATCTTTCTTTCAGCTTGGCGCACGTCCTGGACTTTTGATGCTCATTGTACAGAATTACTAATTATTAACTCCTTACATTACTTTACTTATTTTTTATTTGCATTTATTACGGCGCTTCAGCTAGCCGGACACGCGCTCGTAATAAATTTACTAACCACCACGTGCAAATAAATATATATTCTCTATTAAATAATATCTCTATTATTATTTAGTTGTATTAATTAAGGGATATTTAACCCCTTAACACGTCACACGCAACATAAAATACAGTACGGCATTTATTAAAGAAGAAGGTAATAAGTTAAAATTTAATGGAACATACTTTTGCATAAAAAAATTAATTCAAGTATTTTTATTTCTATTGGAATATGTACATAAATAACTAGCTAGCATATCTGCCGAGTTTTGCCGATAGCCCATGCCCAAGATTGTTCTTATTGTTCTAAAATAGATACATACAATCAGGTATTATTCATTAAAAAAACATAAAAAGTTATGAGAATACAAAAGTAAGTATCCCATAATTTTTTTTTATTTAACACAACCTTTATAAACTTAGTAAATGCGAAAACATAAACGTTTTAAAATAGCACTAATAATCCAATCATATTTTTCAGGATAAAACCTGGTTACAATAAGTATTAAATTTTTTTCATAACAATATACGAAGTATGGAAATTAAATAACGCGACTGCACTCCTTCCATCGCGCAACCGCATCAGGCGAAGTTGTAATTTGAATATCATTGATCTTGATACTTCTCAAGCAATAACCCCCATTTTCTTCTTTCTGTCTGTTTTAGTTTTACATTTGTGCTTTAATTGTAGAGGACGCTGTTACTTAGTAATACCGTGATGATGATTGACATAAAAATCGAGCTGCGAATTAACTTGAAATTCTTTGTCAAATTAAAAAAGTCGCCAACAGAATGTTTACAAATGTAAAGGGAGGTGTTTAGTGATAATGTTTATATCCACCGGATCGCCAAGACAGAAAGAAGCACGAATGAGCAAGTCGAAATTGAAGGCAGTGGTTGTCTGTTGGCCAAACCGTTAATGTGAAATACTACAAAGAAGTCCTAATCAAACTGAGGGAAAGAGTAAGGAAGGAAAAACCGTATTTGTGAAAGAACAACTCGTGGGTTTTACACCAGCTCACAATGCCCTATCTGTGTAGCAGTTTTTAGTGGACAAGTGCATTGCTGTGTTTGATCATCTTTCGTATTCACCAGATTTCACACCATATGACTTCTACCTGTTTCTAAATGTTAAAAGTTTATTTTCCTTTCCAGTTTGTTGAACATATAAAAGTAGAAACGGCAGAGTTGTTGAAGAGGTTGACATGTGGTGTACTACAGCATTGTCTAGAACAATGACACGTATACAGCGGTGTATAAATAGGGGAAGAGAGTATGGTTAAGGGCATAAAAGTTAAATATAAGTTTATTTTCGATAAATAACATTTCTCACTGCACCGTATATATCCCCGTATGTGGATAAATTACTTCATATGAAAAATAAAAACGTACTTTTCTTTCGCAACTTAAAACAGAATCTATACTTTATTTTATACCGACCTCATAGGTAAGCTCGACGTTGGGAAGAAATATGTGTTAAAATAAAGTTAACCGTGACGAAATTATCAGCAGGATATAAATTGCAACCTTATCTAATTATTTGTTGGAGTATGTTATGTCGAGATATTGGTACGATTAATAACTAACCTTACGGCTCCGTCAACTCGGTTGCTAAACAGTTTAGATGGCCTAAACTGAGTTACGTCCCTAAACGGGTCTGTTGAAATTAACCCTCAGAAACTGGAGTTATCGAGCTTTGATTAATTAACTTTATCTTCGAACTAATAGATTTATGGTTTTATATTTTGTGCATTCAGTAAATGACATTGTACGAGTATTAGGTCAGGAAATATAAAACCTTCTTTCTTTTTTTCGCGAGAAATACTCTGCACTATTTGTAGTATAAATGAATGTATTAATACTTAACTTGTATGCATAATTAATATTCATTTCATAATATACTCTTTCTTCGAAATTCGGAAACCGGGTTCAAATCTCACGCGAGGCATTTTCAAAACAATAAAAATTGGAGAAGGCACATACAGCCAGACGAATTATAGAATTGCAATAATGACTTTGGTAAGGAACAGTACTTTTTAAGATGAAGACGACAGTAGACTAATAGACGAAACATCGAAATTCTAAAATTCGATAAAAGCTTCCCAAAGAACAATTCGAATTTCAATCCATAGTCACTTTATTAATTATTAAACTGTAGGCAAAATTAGTACTAATGTTATTCAAGTATATTTACTTATTTACGAGGACATAAATTCTCAAGAAATAAAATTTGAAATTCAAAATATTATTTAATATAATCTTCTTTGAATCTCTTTCCTAAAAATTATCTTTAATTAAACAATCTTTACCATTATTCCTGTTTTTAAGAAAGGTGACTCATCTCACTTTGTCAAATATAAACCTATAGTCATATTACTTAATTTGTCCAAAGTCTTTGAGCAAGTTTTAAAAATTTCTATATTTAGAACAAGAATGGGCTGACATGTGCGTAGGGTGATACATAGATGGCTTAGTTTCAGATTCTTTTTTTAGTGGGACAGCAAATTGTTCCTCTAACAACATGGGCTGTTAACTTTCATATTGCTAAGATTATTAGTTTCATTGTTACACCTATTTAACAAAATATACAGAAGTCTTTGACATTGATTGATGAAATTCTTACTGTCGTTAATTACTTATTCCTTGAAGGCTTATCGGCAACAAATATTTATAATAAGACGAAAGATAGCCAGAAGAATTCTGCTGCTTCATTTTCCACTGTTGCTAAATAAGTTCACGAGTGGTCATACAACCATTGAAAGATGCACCACGTTGTGGATATCCGAAGTCTGTCACTGAAAATTGTTAAAAAATTACATCCTATGGTGTCAAGAGACTATCATTTAAGAATATTAGTGGAGGTTGTAAACATCTCTAAAGAACGCCCAACCTACATTTTGAATGAAGAGTAGACCTTGAAGAAGTTATATACGAGGTGACTTTCGATACCATGTTTATAATAAGAATCGTTATACTCCTCAAAATAGGCATCAACCGCAAACTTCACTTCTTCGTTGTTGGCAAATTTTTTATGAACGAGACATTTTTTCAAGTTTGTAAACAGAAAATAATGCGAGTGGGCTAAATTTGATGAACAGGGTGCGTGAGGAAGTAATTCGAACTTTAACTCATTAATTTTGGCCATCACGATGACAGACGAGTAAACTGGTGCATTGTCTTGTTGAAACAAATCTTTCTTTTGCTAAATGCGGCCGATTTTGGTGGATTTCATCACTCAACGTTGCAATAAGTTCGCATAATACTTATTTTTTCTTTCTGAAGATAATGAAAATTTCACATCCCAAAAAACTAATGTCATGACCTCGCCTGCAGATGGAAGTGTCTTCGCCTTCTTTAGAGCAGTTTCTCCCCTTTCAGTCCATTGTTTTAACTGTTCGTCTCAGGTATGAAGCGATAGACCGCGTTTAGTTCATTGTGAATCGACGCATTTATTACTATAAAACTTCTTTAAACACTCGATTGAAACATCTTCACGAAGCTGTTGTCGTTCTATTGTGAGTAATCGTGCCACCCATCTTGCACACAGTTCTTTTATGTCCAAATTTTTATTTAACATGCGATGTACATGACTTTTTGAAAGCCTACTATGTCTGCTAGCTCATGCAGTTGACGATCATTCAATACCATTTTGTGGATTTTTCACCATTTCTGGTGAAGTCACCTCATTTGTCCAACTAATGAGTTTATCGTCTTGGCTGCTCGTACTGTCTCATTTAAACTCTGCCACCCAATATTCTACTGTTGTAAACGATGGAACATACAGACAGCTTTAGAATTATATAATTGCAGTGTCGACTTTTTTGTTAGGTAATGTAGAAGAATTTTTTGTTTCTATTCTTTTCAGACGTGTTAATATAAATATATTACTTTCTTGACTATTTTTCCAGTGTATATTTTAGATCATTTTAATAGTATTCATATGTAATAATCGTAATTTAGCTTTACCTAAAGGTTATTTTTAGAAAAATCCGAAAAATTTCAGTATTGAATAGGTTATTGAAGATATTGATTTGAAATAATGTATTATATAATAGAAAACGTAATATATTTGCTGTAAATACATAATAAAGATCAAATATACTTGTTAGTAATTGCGCCTAAGTCTTGATATAAGTTTTCAGGAGCCGGCTCTGAGCTTCGTCGGGTTTAGACGAACGATCTATGCGGTGTCGTTATCGCCTAAATCGGAATGGACTTCCTTTTTTCTCGGACAGGACCATAATCTTTTATAGAGCGAGAGGAATACTCGTTCAATGTAGCATGGCTTTAGTTGACTGTCTTACAAATTCTGTTGGCAGTCAACTAAAGAGACTGATTCCGTCCTCTATCCCCGGTGAATGATAGATTCTCCCATTCCATTCTGTCGTTTCGCGTCGCTGTTTTCAAAAATGATAATAACCGATTACAATGGGGAAAAAGAACGGGCACTTTATCAGGCACATTAGTGTAGAGATCCCTTAAAAGAAAACCGAAGGCATGATTAATAGATTTCGGTGGCATCTGTTCGAAATTCAAGTCATGCATATAGAATAAAGAATGCCTGCCCTTATGGCAATAAATTACTTTAAATCTTCAGACTACAATGCGTAAATTCTTTGACAGTTTATTTAAATTTTGTTCAAATACAGGTGTCCATATAATATCACTATGGAATATATCGAATTTATTTTCTTAATTTAAAAATTAAATTCATTATATGTGTAGATGAATTTGAATATTAAGATTTTATTATTTTTCAACCTATTCCCCTTCAGGATTTCCAGTAATTCTTGAAAATACAATTATAATTGTCGTTTAACATACTTTAAAAGTTCAAAAACAAGGGGGAAGAGGTTATAAACTGCAGAGAAAAGTAACACCTCCTAGTAACTTTTCAAAGAAAAGTTACCAAGAGGTACTTGATTAACCAGAAATGTTATCACAGGGTGTAGTTGTCAACCTGCCCAGACGGAGACAATCGTATGAGTTGCTGAGTAATTGGAAAATAACACGAATTGCACCATCTTGTTTATTAGAAGTGTGATACCCTGTATATAAATAGCTAGGGGCGCGTAACAAGGAATTTCGTACCCCTCTTGGTTATCAGAAACCTTGTGTATGGCAATAACTCGATGACAAAATAAAATTAAAAAACAACTAAATGGATGTATTTTCGGTTTTAGTAAAAAAAATACACAAAAAAGGTAAAATCTAAAGTTCAATGCTTTAAGTAAATGCAATATATAGAATACTTTTAATTAAATTAAGAAAAGTAAGTGATCATGCTATTAGATAAGAATTGAATTTTGCTGAAATACTTGACTACAGAAACAACAAAATTAAATTATAATTCTGGAACTGGGTCTAGTTTCATTCATAGCGACCACATTTACATGTAATAAGAAAACTCTCTACAATTGTATAATAGCTAAACTATTCTACACCATAAGAGAAATATAATTTTAAACATGTTTTATACAGAAAAAAAAAAACAAATTACAATTTTCTTCTGGGCTTCTGGGCTGGAACCGCGTCACTGGTATAACTGTCGACGTTTCGTACCCACTCATATGGGACATTTTCAGGGCTGAACTATTGCTACTGTCTGTCGCACTGAAACTGAGAAAACAGTTTCAGTGCGACAGACAGTAGCAGTATTTGAGCCCTGAAGATGTCCAATACTAGTGGGTACGAAACGTCGACAGTTATACCAGTGACGAGGTTCCAGCCCGGATGCCCAGAAGAAGATAGTATGGACCACGACCGCAGAAGTCTACATACCAGATTAAAATATAATTTATTTATTACTTCGATTATGTAAAGTAGAAAAAAAGAATACACCCCCAATTAACTTTTTAATTAACTACTATACCTTGTCTCAGAATAAGAAGGAGAGATTCAAATATTGCGCCAAAATAGTACATATTTTTAAAAGATTTCATTTGTTCTTGAACAAGCAAGTTTAATATGGATAAATAAATGCCAAATATCCGCTATTTTTCATAGCCTGTAAATGTTTAATTACATTTTTGCATTGTTTTATTTTAATAACATTTAATCTTAATTTTGGATAAGTTGTACATATTATTCCAAAAAGTAACGTTTGTACAATTATACTTCCATTAAAATGAATTTTTTTTCATTTTTTTCCATATAATAAAGAAAAAGATTAATATTGTTGACAAACTACTACATTCACAACTGTTTATGTTTCATTTTTATGGCAAGTTATATTTTTAAGCTGTGTTACGCGTTTTAGCGGGATATTTGAGTCACTTCTTATTCTGAGATAAAATATAGTAATTTAATTTATGTGAATTAATAATGTCCATATACTTAAGAAAAACCTTTGAAACAAACTACTAACTTAACGTAAAAAGAAACGTAATTTCAGGGAAATTGTTAATTAATATATACCGTATGTTCTTCAACATGCAGTTCATAGGAGATAAAATATTCACTTTCCCGACTATAAGTCACACTTTGTTCCCTCTACAGCGATCGCCTCGATCATTAATCATAGGACGATTGTTTGATCATCCCCACTAAAGGGATTGACGTAGTGATAGTATCAATTGAAATTCCATTAATACACAAACGCGTATTTCTAACTCATTGGTATTTTCACTTAATTTAATATTTTCCGTCAGACCGTTGTTTTCTTAATATTGAAACACTGAACAGTTTCAATATTATCATTTTGATTTGGTATGCGAGAAATTTAATTTTTGCATGTTTTATGGAACCAGTTTTTTCAAATGTTTTTACAGTACCCTGAATTCTACTGATAGTGGGAATAGGCCAACCAGGAAAAGTTTCTGCTAATAAACCACCAATATTTGGAGCAGAATTGCTTTTATAAAATAGTTTTATAATTTTAACTCATTCTTCGATCGTAAAATAATATATTCTCATCAAAGTCAACCGCACTTTTAGGCAAACCAAAGTTTACTGAACGATTGTTAATTATCTCACGCTCGAAGTGATCGCTTCAGGTAAGCGCAGTGGTTGGACTAATGTCCAAATACATGCTTGTTGTGTACATATCACTTAATATTTATGGTATTTAATACTTTAATACTTGTAATTGCTTCGTATTTAACACTGTATATCGCCGGATTTTAGTATTAATTTAATAGTTTTTTCGTGGTAAGTATTGTTTACATTTGTTCATTACAATATCATTTATTTTTGTTAACGTAATATCACTTATTTTTTCTTAATGTATTTATCAAATTCACATATTTTTCAGTATTTCACTGTGCTACTGCTTCAATGGGAATGGACATTTTGAATGGTAGTCTTTCAAGTACTTCATTGAGAATGAATAGGATTTCGTCTTTTCTCCTATATACAAATTTCAACAAACACGAATCATTAAATTTAGATACAAGTAAAAATATGAATGTCGTTTTATATTACAGAGATCAATACATTGCTCAAACCAATTAGGGGATATTTGGAAAAATGGTAATAGAATAAATAAATAGAGAATGTAACACCTCGCAAATATTTTTATATATATTTAACTACAATGTTTTTAAATAAGAAAACCGAACGCATTGTCCCGTTTAAACTTATTTGTGCACATTATAGAGCTATTAAGGCTCTAGAGTGAATAAATATCATTAAACGAATACACAGTTATGAGATTTCATAGAAGTTTTATTGATAAAATGAAAAATCTATTATTAATACTGTGTATGATCTCCATGAACGACAATGAAGGTTTGACATGTCATCGGCATTGATTGAATCAGGACATCAAAGAATTCTTGTGGAATATTATTCCATTCTTCTGTTAGAGCAATTTGAAGTTCCTGAATTGTACGTAGTGGCATATTTCTTGCTGCAAGACGTCTGTGTAAGGCATCCCAAGCATGTTCGATAGGATTGCCATCAGGAGAATTTACTGGCCAGTCCGTTCTATTGATTCCATATAGTTCAATCCAGTTGTTCACGATGTCTGCTCGATGTGGACGAGCATTGTCATCTATTAAAATCAATCTTTCATCCATAGCGCCAGCGTACGGAAGAACAATGGATTTCAAAACTTCATGCAGATACCTTTGAGCGGTCAGGTTGCCATTCTGTATCCCATAAAGGCCTGTGTAAACTCCTGCACTTATCCCAGCCGATACATTTACATTCCCACCTTCATATTGCGGCCTTTCTCGAACAAATTGTGGCTGCTTACGTTTTCCAAGTTCACGCTAAATTAAAATACATCTATTATCTGGATTTAAGATAAATCTGAATTTGTCACAACAGAATACTTGTGCCCAATCATCGTGATTCCAATTTCTGTGCTACTCAGCCCATATTCTTCGCGATCTTTTATGAAGAGCAGTTAATGAAATGCATACTAGGGGTCTTCGAGCATACATGCCAACTTTATGAAGACGATTTCTTATTGTTCGAGTTGATACTACTCTTCCTGTAGCAGCAGAAAGCCCACTTCTAAGCTGTGTTGCATTATGAGTGCAGTTTCTACGTAACAATAACTGCTAGGTATCGATCATCTCTTGGGGTTGTAGATGTTAGGCGTCCTTGTCCTCGTCTTCTCTAATATCTCCAGTTTCTAGAAATCGATCCTACAAACGCGATATCACACACTAGCTGTTTCCGCCACCTTGCAATTGACCTATGGCTCTCCAAGCCTGTGCATGAGTCGAATTGCATTGCTTTTCCATTATCACCCGTCATTACAGTTAAAAAATTAGCTATGATACAGAAAATGGCAAAATCTAACTACAATCGAGCTCGCCTGCATGAGCTCGATTTTATACTCGCAAGCAGTGGTGGTTCGCGCAGGCACTACACCGAAGCGCTGTACACGTTAAAACCTGTCAATGCATTCTGTTTCTTGTTTAAAAGACTTATAGTTGCAATATAAAAATATTTGCGTCTTATGTTATTTATTTTATTATTATTTTTTTAGATATTCTCTAATTGTTTTAAGCAGTGTATAATGTATTTTTATTCCCGCATAAATAAGAATTTACATATGATATTCGAATTGTCCAAAATTTATTTAGTCAGGTACCCAAATTTCATATTTTAAACTCATCGAATTACTTTGCTATAGTGTGTGCAGCAAATGATTACTTGGGTGCAACAGACTATTGAAACGTAAAAGCGGTGTCGGAAACTTGCTACTTCTATCCCACTGATGAAAGTGAAATTATTAGCACCATAAAAAGCCTTAAAGTAACCCCATCAACGGGACTGGATGAAATCTCAGTGTCGCTCCTACAGTTTTCTCGTTCGAGACCGGTCAATTTCCAGATGACTTGAAGCACGCCGCAGTGGTACCCGTACATAAGAAAGGAGCGAAGAATAGTTTTGAAAATTATCGACCAATGGCTCTATTGTCGAACGTGTCGAAGGTTTTTGAAAGAATAGTTCTGGTCAAGATGACAAAATTCATCGAAAAACACAAAATATTAAACAACGCACAAAATGGTTATATCAAAGGGCGATCAACTGCCAGAGCAATTTACCAACTTATGGAAAGAATTATCAATAATATGTCTAACAAACTCCCGATGGCCCGTGTGTTTATGGATCTTTCGAAGGCCTTCGATAGTGTACATCACGAAGTCTTGTTGGAGAAGTTGGAGCTGATGGGATTCAGGGGCGTGGCATCGGATTGGATCCGTTCATATTTGTGTGGCAGAATGCAGTGTGTGCAGGCGGTTGATGCGGGGGGATGCATGGCGAGGTCACGTCCGGAACCAGTTACTCTGGGTGTTCCGCAGGGTTCTATTTTGGGACCTTTACTTTTTATACTGTACATAAACGATCTTCCGGACGCTACGGAATGGTTCTCTTCGCAGATGACACATCCACAGTCATGGACCCCGGTAATGAAGACTTGAGTATGGTCATAACAGAAAATATACAAGTGTTAGGGAGGTGGTTTGCGGCAAATAACCTACACTTAAATCTATCCAAAACCCATCTGCTGACCTTTAGTAACAGTTTACCTACAGATGTGGTGGTGGGTGATGAAGTGCTTGCCTCTAAGTATGACACGTCATTTCTTGGCCTTAGGGTTGACTCTGGGCTGTCCTGGAAACCTTACATCAACGAACTGTCTGGGGGCTGTCTCGGTTCTGCTACTGCTTACGTATTATTTCTCGTAACGTTGGTGTGGAGGCGGAACTGCTTTCTTACTTCACCTATGTACATTCAAGACTCCAGTATGGTGTGG
Source organism: Dermolepida albohirtum (assembly GCA_031893035.1). Lineage (NCBI taxonomy): Eukaryota > Metazoa > Arthropoda > Insecta > Coleoptera > Scarabaeidae > Dermolepida > Dermolepida albohirtum. Next base: position 106,711 of record JAVIWB010001783.1, on the reverse strand, counting down.
TGTTTTGGGGCAATTCCATCGACTGGCGGAGGATATTTATCCTCCAAAAGTCATGTATTAGAGCAATTTATGGCATTAAACCAACAGAGAGTTGTGTGGGTGTGTTTCGATCTGCCAAAGTACTAACAATGCCCTTAATTTATATACTTCAGTGCGCGCTACATGTGAAAACAAACTATAATGAATTTTTTAAAAAATACGAAATGAATCACGCACATGCTACGCGAAACCTTTGTAATATGCATCTTGTGCCCCCACGAACGTATTTTAGAAAAATACAAAAGAATGTTGTTCACCATTGCGTAAAAATATACAACCACATACCGCTTCGGATCAAGAGCTTGCCGTTGGCGCGGTTTAAAATTATTTTTAAGTTTTGGCTAATAGAGCAAGAGTTCTACAGTGTGGAAGATTTCTTTAAAACAATTGTAGACATTGGCGTATAGCATAGGCCAACTGCACGCATATACCATACATGTAACATATATTTACTTACTATCTATTTTAACTTGTGATTGTTTTTTCGTTGTTATATATTTATATATTTTATACTTATGACATATTCAATGATTTTTGACATTATGGAACGTAATAAATATTATTATTATTATTATTATTATAAAATAATACAAAATTTCGTTTTGACTTTTTAAAATTCATAAATTCTCAAAATATCTATTCTACTTCATTATGGGGCATCTATCATCACAGAAAATGTTATATTTGAAAAATTCTTTAAAATAAATATATTAAATATGATTGATAGTTTTATTTTATTTACTTTAGTTATGCTTTTTATTAATTTGATTTATCTCTTTAAAATCAATTCATTTCGATAATAATACTTTCCTTCTATACACAAATATTCTATTTATTTCAAATTAATCGATAAATTTTACAATAACCTTTTATTTATTGACCCTAATAGACTATTATCGTGCATATGAATTGATTTTTAATATTTTTTTAATTTAAATTATTGACCATTTGATTCTACACACCTTGCCAATCTTTCAGGCAATTTATTGATGTCATCCCGAAAAAACTGTTTGCTCTTTGAGCAAAATCATTCATCGAGACATTTTCATACTTCTTCGAAATTGGCGAAGTGCTGCTCTGTAACCGCGTGTCCCATTGTTGCGAGTAGATGATAGTTGAACTGGGCAAGGTCTGGAGAGTACGACGAGTGCGATAGTATGTCCCATCCAAGTGCTTTCAACGCTTCCTTGGTCGGTTTTGTTGTATGAAACGGCACGTTATAGTGCTGTAAAATCATTTTACCGTGTTTTCAGGATCATTCTGGACGTTTTTCTATCAATGCATGGTTAAAATTGGTAATTTGTTTTCGGCAGCGACCAGTATTAACTTCTTCACAAGGTCTCAACTATTCGTAATACACCACGCCACTCTGGTCCCACCAAACAAGGAGCTTTATCTTGCGAACATAACGATTGGCCTTTGAGTAGATGGGCCGGTTTCGCCAGGTGATAGCCATGATTTTTTACGCTTAGGGTTTTCGAAATAAATCCATTTTTCATCACCCGTCACTATTTGATGCAGAAATGATCTCTGATCATATCTCAGATCATTTCACAGACAATTTTTCGATTTTCCATTTTGTCATACTATTGAAGTGGTACCCATTTTCTCATCTATTAAATTTTTCCCATTGCTCGTAATCGGTCGCTACTCGTTTCTTGGGCCACATTCAACGCTTCTCCCAATAACTTTTGAGCTCGGGTTGGGCCTTTATCCAATAACTTGCCAAACTTTTTGGGTCAATCAGAACGTTCTTTGTCTTGCACATAGAAATCACCACTTTTGAATTATAGAAACCACGCCTCACATGTTTTTATGGTTGGAACAAGCTCACCGTAAATTGCTACCAGCAAACGATGACTCTCAGCGCCTCTTTTCTTTCTAAAAAAAGTAATACGTGTCGTGAATGTACTTTTTCAGGCACGAAATTCGACAATTTCGAAGAGGTATAAATCTATGATAGTGTTACTTATGCAAAATATAACATGTATGGCTTTGAAGCTTGATGTCAGTAGAATAAAATGACATTTTTGTCATCATAATATTGCATACTTAAGCCTAGCAACATCTGTTAGAAAAACCGGTAATGACTTTGCAGTACACCTGGTATGTCCTTATATATATATATATATATATATATATATATATATATATATATTCATTGAGATTAAGTTTTTTAAGCCTTTCATGGAGCTGTTTTGGAATTACTGTAGTACTAGAGATTATAATTAGTATAATTTGGACCTGAAGACTACGGGTCATAGGTATAGAAACGTTAAGTAGATACGTCTCTTTATATGAATTAGAGTAATATCTGGTCTATTTGTTTCTTTGTGATTCGCGAGAATCTTTATAGCTATTATTAGTATTATCATTATTATACTCGGACGATTCGAGAAAGTACTCGTTCTGGAAGAATACTTGTAATACTGTTCAGACCTCCTCCTCCTGGCCAAACTAAACTTTGCAGTTTCTCGCTCCTCCTCCAGAAGCGCTGCCACGTTTGTTTACGGTACGCCCAGGACGAATCTCCTCTGGAAGGCTCCCTGTATCATATGGCGTTGAGCATCAACAAATTCTACAGGGATATTTTTGATAGTTCCCTTAGTTCTTAGTTCTTAATTTTCTATAATATTATTTTAAGTTATTATTAATTGCTTAGTGGTATTGTCTTTTATTTTTACATTAGTAATTACTTTTGATATTTATTTTGACTGTATATACTGTCTGTTGGGCAATAAATATATTATTATAATTATAATTAATACCCAGCAGATATTTGCAATAGATGTATAAGCTAATGGGATGCAGCATCGAGAATCATTAGTGATACTTTTTTCGATAGGAGGAGGTCGTAATAATCAGTGTTAAGTAAGAGATATTTATAAATGGTGTTCTAAGATTATTTATTTTCTGTATTGTATCTAAATCAGAATTCTTGCGGTTGTATTTATTGTTAATATAGAATTGAGAAGGTTTCTGTCATGTCTATGTTCGATTTACTATCGCCAAAAGACAATCTTGACAATCATATAACAATAATAAGAAAATATTCACTAAATTTTGAATGCTGTACGTTACCCTTTACGACGATTATTGGACACAAAATTTAAGTTGCGTAAAGAACATCGGCTGAAAAACTATACATTCGAGTACACGTATTAAATGTAACTTCGAAAAAATCTTTCACGTAACATACCGAAAACTAATAAAGCTGTATCCACAAACATGACAAAATTTCAATATTGTCAACATCATATATATTAAGGGTTTATGCAAACAAAAGGGTTAGTAGCATTCATGAACTAGTATATGTGCGTATACCTTAGTATTAGAAGCTCCGACCTGATTTTGCGTTCGCATATACGTTACATACCTGTATACACATTACGTATTGGAGCAAAGAAAATTTCAAGCGGAAAAACATGTTATTCCAGTTCGTAAACTTTCACATGTAAAAGTGTAACTTTGTTTTTTACGTAGACACTGTGCTTATATAAAGGATACTTTGCATTACACCAATGACGTACTCAATATCTGTTAGTTTCAAAATTGATTTTACTTTCTCTTGCGTCAGACGTAACGTGTATCGGGTTGACCCATGGAGTTTATAATAAATAAAGTATTAAAAAAGTTTTATTAATAGCGAAAGTAATAAGTTAAATCAAATCATTTACTTCATAAAAAGTACTTAAATAGCAAATACAAGTGATAACAAATGTTAAATAAACCTTCGCGTTCAAAGTAGCGCACACATTCGACGGGAAGTCGAGTTAGATGTGACTATAAATAAAATAAACAATATGTAACTAGGCACCTTTTTATTTTTAAATGTTGATATACCCTGACGAGGAATACGACGTAGTATTGTATCATCAATACACCTACCATTGTTGATTCAGTCAGACGCCTACGACAGGGTGAAAATATATTTGTATATTTGGAAAATCAGCATTGTACGTCTTAAAGTAATATTCGCGAACTTAAAGAGTCTATCGATTTACTTTCAAAGTATTGGTTTTTACTTAAACACTGTTCTATACACACTACAGTTTTAAGCTCGGGATTTTTATTTAAAACTTCACATAATTTACTTTATACAAGTACCTACAGTATCCTAGATTTCCCAACGAAGCTTTCAGGCCATGTACTATACTTAAGGCTCCATTTAAAGATAGCTTGATGTTTTCTAATTAGGATGCTTCTAAAGCAAATAATTTTTCTATTTGTGTTTGGATTTCAATATCGGTAAACAGTTACTGGCTCCATGAAATTGCTTGAGCTTCTTGTGAATTTAATTTCAAATTAGAAGGTTTAACAATGAAACTGTTTCTCTATTATACAATATTATTGCTTGAAGGCATGTTCCTCATCTCGTTAGTACCGGCTGTGCTGGGAATGCGCGAATAAGAATTTTTAAATTGGTGAAAGCGTTTCAGATATTTAATAAAAACTTGTTTCGTAGAAGTTATTAATTTATCTATCTTTTGATAGTTGTTTCTAGTGTACTCTACTGCCAAATGAACTGCGTGGAGTAAATATATCATGTGAGGCAATTTAGGAAAATATTGTTATAATATTTTGTCAACTTTAACCATGTTTGAACCGTCAATCGTAACGAACATTACAGCTTGAATTGGCGATATACGAAACTTCTCAACAGCATTTTTTATAGTTTACAATATGTATTCTGTGTCTGTTTTTTTATAATACGAGGGTGGTCCCAGAATTACGCGACCCAACAAAGAAAACACAAACATTTTGGAAAGAAATGTATTTATTTTCAACATAATCTCCTTCCAGCTCTATACACTTTTCCCAGCGATGTTCAATAAGTTCGATACCTTTTTATAACAAGAACTGTCTTGTTCCTCAAAATAGCTATTAACTGCCGACATCACTTCTTCATCGTTGGAAAATCTTTGACCACTGAGCCAATTATTCCACGCTCATCCCAAAAAATCGCTGCCGTGGCTTTGTCTGCAAATGAAACAGTCTTCGCCTTCTTTGGAGCCGGAAAGGAGATTATGTTGAAAAATAAATATATTTATTTCCAAAATGTGTGTGTTTTCTTTGTTGGGTCGCACATTTAACAAATGATCTTAGAATATTGCAGGAGTAGAAGCGGGTGTCCACACAACAATTACATTAATTGTAACAAAATGTACATGGAATTTAACACAAATAAATTCAATATTGTGAAAAGAAAAGTCAAAATCAGATACAACATTAATTACACTAGAAGGGAAGTCAGATTTAATAGCAAAATAAGATACCATAATTACGGGTACGTTCCCTGTCCGATTTAAAATAAAATAACTATACACATGGAATGTCAAAAAGTATTTCAAAGTCAGTAGAATTAAGATCTGGAAATATGTATATGTATATATATAAAGATAACTTCGCTTTACATCATACTCTAACGCTTTCTAATTTTTTGTGGAAATCTTTATGTTTCTAAGTTTTAAATTTTTTAATAAATAATCGTTTTCGATAGAGAACGTCATATTATTTATTTACTCAACAATAACTTGAGAAAATCCCGTTTTAAGAACGAAATAGTAAAAATATAAAATATCTTTCACATTTTAGAAGTTCCCCGGGGACATGTCTGCAAGATCACTGTAAAGATTGCACCATCCTTAAACCGGTTCTGACGTCTTCTTCTGTTCACGCGACAAAGCCAAACGCCCAGATTTAAAGGATTTCTGATGTTGCGGCTGTTTAAGAAGGGGATCGCTATATGTGTTCACTCGACCCGTCAGGATTAAATGAATCAGACTTTGCATGACATCGTAAAAGTGTTGCGTTTTGTTTTAACCACTCATTCTTTTCCCACTGATATTCATCTGCGTGACATTGCATTATATTAGAGTACGACGATACCGTCGTTACGTTTATGATATAGTTTCTGTAATTGAAATTCTTAATGAAAGGAAGTCGTGTTGTAAAAACGAAAATTTATAGTAAAATTTTCCAGCACATCCTCGCATAAATTTATTTCACATTGGAACGTTTTAGACAATGAAGTTAGCAGAGTAGAAAGTAATAAAAATGAAAATAATAGGTCGTATGTATAATAGTATGTAATTCTATAAATACAGTAGATACACATTACTGTGAACATTGGATAACGAAACATGTCAACAACTATTTGAATAACATAGCAAACTCGCTAAAGTGAGCACATATTTCATACGCCTGCACTTCCCTAAATTACGAATCGGTGTACCTACATACATGATTTGAAAGAGCTGAAAAATTTATAGAAGTGCTTATAATTTAATTGGTAAGAAGGAATATAAGTAAAGGGTGTTTCATATTTGGTTTTTTAAAACAATAAATAAAACACATAATTTGCATTCACTTTCAAAAACTTTGTATTGGTAATTGAAGTATCAGTTATGACATTTATATGCGAAAAATAATATCTGCTAAATGGCCTCCTCTTGCAGCGCCACAGACGTCCACTCTCTTGTTAAAATTTTCAATGACATTTTGACATAATTGAAGCTCTATTTCACCAATGACACGAATAATTTCATCTTTCAAAGCAGGAATTGATTGTGGATTGTTTTTATAAAATTGACTTTTCACATAACCCCAAAGAAAATAGTCTAAAGGTATCAAATCACATGATCTTGGTGGCCAATTAACATTACCGTTTCTTGAGATTATACGTCCAGGAAACTTTTCTCTCAATAAATCAATTAATTCGGGTGCAAAGTGAGGTGTAGCACTATCCTGTTGAAACCACATATCCTCTAGATCAATATACATTAATTCAGGCCACAAAAATTCGGTTATCATCCGATGATATCGATCACTATTGACAGTTATAGCTTCACCAGCAGCATTTTCAAAGAAGTAAGGTCCAATTACACCATCTGACCATAATGCACACCAAATAGTAACTCGTTTAGGATGCATAGGTTTCCCATATAATATAAAAATAATTCGTGGATAGCATCAAGTTCAAAATGTACCTCATCGGAAAATATTATTTTTCGAGAAAAATCAGCTTGTTCATTGATGAAATTGACAAATGAACGACGTTTTAAATGATCTAATGGCTTCAGCTCCTGTGTTATTTGAACCTTATATACCTTCAGAGCTAAATCCTTGTGTGAAATACGCCATGTTGTTGATCCACTAAGTGCAAGTTGTTGTGAACGTCGTCTAATGGACATTACAGGATCTTCAGTAACACTTTCACGAACCAAACCAGTCTTTTCTTATGAACGTCTTCCACGGAACCAGTCTCTTAAAATTTTTCAATAATTTGACCAATAGTGCTTTCAGATGGACGATTATGTAAACCATAAAATTTATGTAATTTTCTAAAAACTCTCTCCACAGAACGCTGATTTTCATAAAATAAATCAACAATGTGAACTCATTGTTGTACCGTATACGAAGCCATTTTTATAAATGTCATAGATCACACTTTTTAAATGCCCACATACCCAGACAAATTCAGTGCGCCATCTATATTTTATTTATTCTTAAAAAAAACCGTGCAATTTGAAACACCCTTAATAGCACATTTATCAGATGAAATATTATGTGGTGAAGTCCACAAGATAAAAAATAAAGACTATTTATAGAGGGTTAGGTGAAAGAAATGTTTTAAGGGAATCTAAACAGCAACGGTGCCTTTGAATAAAATAAATAAAAGTATAGGACAACTGATTATACATCAGATACAAATAAAAAATTAAACAAGAAGTAAATACATTGACAAATGTAATTAATTCCATTGACTGAGAAATAATCAGCAAAATAATAAAAAACAATTAATTAAATATTATCTCCTTGGCTTGGTAGATGATACCACATGGTAGATGGGCGTCTCTGTAAGCAGTTGGTTCTAGGTATTGGTATTCTAAAAGCACAGTCACTTCTGGATTGTACACAGGGAACATTAAAGAGTATTTTTGCAGGAGGCAACAGTAATCCATAGTGTTATTAATGATGCTAATCAGAAATCTCATACAGAAAAGATCTCCCCAGGAAAACAATGAAGTCATACCATACTGGTTCAACGGGTTAGACATTAGACAGCCTTTCTTAGGCTAAACGCCTTCCGCTTTGATGGAAAGAAACTTAAGAAATTTTCTGTGAATGCTAGCCAATAGCAAACTATCCCAAGCATGGAATGAGTACCAAATATGAGGTGCGTATTCAAGCTTACTTGTAACGAGGGCGTAATAAATGGACTTTAGTAGGCTAATATCACTAAAATATCATATAAATGAACCAAGTGACTTAGATGCATCAGGACAAACCAATTTGATATATGATTTATAAGTAAATTCAGAATCAAATAAGATGCTGAGATTCCTAATCTCTGGCTTAATCATCAAAAGATTATCATCAACAGAAGATTAACATTATATATACAGTTATTGATACATTTCGTAATGTTGAAATCCTATTTACAACTACGCCAATTACCAACCTGTTGAGATCATCTTGAGGATAAAAGCAGTCAACAGTAGTTTTTATATTGTTATTAATGTCAATATCATCAGCATATGCAGGTACTGGGTAATTAAGGGACATTAGTAAGTCATAAATAAATAAATTAAATGATAAAGGACCAAGATTCGAGCCTTGTAGAGCATCAAAGCTGGGAATAAATTTATTCGAAGAAAAACCATTGTAGAAAAAAGTAATAAATAAATAATCTAAATGATAGAGGGTCAAGATTCAAGCCTTGTGGAACACCTGAGCTGGAAATAAATTTATCTGAAGAGAACCCATTGTAGAAAACATAACATATGTATTATTGTAGAAAACATAAACTGTATTTCATATTCAAACGTAACATCAATATTTTGGGAAGATTATACTAGAGTTACTTTAAGAGAAGATATTCAACTAGTAGATGTGAGTGTTAGCAACTGTGGCGAAATGTGTAATAGAATACGAACATAATTTTTATCTATGTGTGCAAAGCAAATTGTGTTAAACGTCTACAACGGTTTAATGGAAATAGATAAATGATCTATGTTAAAAGCTATCCCTAAAGCTTCACAACTTATTAAATGCTGGAATTGGACAACTAGGAACTGGACGAATGTTGAGAATGTTGAGAGATGTAGAAATAGTTCGACATAAGGTATGCTTCTACGGAAAAAATGACGTATTGAATATTCATGGAGATTGTTACAAGCAAATTGATAGGAAGCAGTGATAATAAGGAAGAAATACTTATTGCCATCAGGAAACCTGATTTAATATGTATGATACAGTCGTAATAGTCTGATAATTCAGATCGTGCCAATTAGATGTTCTTGCATATAGACGAAAAAGACTGACAGTATTTCATTTTGGATCTACAAGTAGATGGGTTGAAGGGACTGCGTTCTTCTCTGCAAAAAATATAAGAAAATGTTCGAAAATAGTTTAATACCAAACTTATTTATAAATAGCGTCTTTTTTCTTGAGAATACTACTTACAATTCTTGTTTATAAAAGAAAATATCTAGTAGCAGAAGTACTAATGGAACTATATAACAATTTGTAAATGAAAATAATATTTTCTTTGAAGATTATGACACGAAAAAACAAACTACTTGAATGAGTAAGGTCATTTGAATTCCCAAACGTAGATACCATCGCAAAATAATAAATGATGACGTGCTGAATTGATTTGGACACAAATCAAAGAAAACAGGAAGAAAAGATAAATGGCTAAAATTCAATGAGGTGTTATAGAACTAATGAAAGAAGAATTAAAAGAAGATTGTGCAAGCGCATAGTGCCGAATATTGAAGCAGAATAGAAGGAGTTACAAAGGACACATCCGGAACTCATAATTAATTTAAATACTAATGAATATCCCATCGAGTCAGTTTTAAGACGATATTGATATTTTTGAATAATAATTTTTAGATATTTTCATTGCTTTTTGTTTATATATTTGCTTAATTTGAAAATTAACTCTCATACAGTTTACAGAATAAATTACTTTGCAAAACGTGTTCTTGTATTTCGCATAGCATAGGTAACATTTCTAATAAATATACATTCATAATATAATACACGCATACTTTTATTATTTATAATAAAATATTAAAAAGACGGGCTTGTAACGTATTTCTTATATAGGCATTTTATTGCATACCACCCATCGTGTTCAATCTATTGTCTAAGTTTTTCATCTGCACTGTATCTTGAAATGCTATTTATTCATATAATATAACGTTGTCAGAGAGAATTATACATACATTTTTCGCATAGAAGTAAAGTTACTTACATATATAACAACACATATTGCTTTTTTTTAGAATTCTATAAATCAATTAGTAAAGTGTTTTTAAAACTTTCTTATTTCTAGAAATGTATGTCTTTTTGCTATGCACGTCCATCCATCCATCGAAATTCTGTAGGTCAACCAGAAAATAATGTTGAATAAACTCTTTATCACTGTTAAAGGAAAAGTTTTTGCTCTTTATCTTGAAATGGTCAGAATTTCTTCCAGTAAATATTTGTAATATTTTCATTTAATTTTAAGCTGTTTTTCCGACGCATTATTTTATGTTTACTTAGCTAACTATTAGTTAATTCAACTTATGGAAAAATAATATTCTATAGTTAGTTGAATTAGGAAATTTATTTTTCTCAGTATATAAAAGAAAGAGAACTTTTAGCTTGAATTGCGTTGATATAATTTCTTATTTTGTTTAACGAATTGTAAAATTATATGTGTTATTAACTTGCAATAATGAGTAGCGAATACACAAGAAAAAAGTTCCGAACATTAATGAAATTGCGTTAAAGGTGCAATACCTGACGTTTAGAGGGCTAACGTTAATATCCTTCTAGTGCACATGTTCATTTCCCACTACAGGGGTAAACAGAATTCAACTCATAATACCGTCCAATGTCAGCTACTCTAACAAGTTTGTACACGTACATATACAGCTATCAAGAAGTGTATGTCCTACCTTCGTCTTGACGTGGATTTGAGATGGCATTACAAACTTACATTTTGTTTAGCTAATTAATACTCTACGTTGTTTGTTTCACTTCGTAGTAATGTTAAATCTTGCAACCGGGCTGATTACCTTCAAAAGGATATGCTGCATAATTATGCTTCTCTTTTATGAAGATTAAGGTAGAGCAAACAACTTCATGGTCAAAAACTCTTGCTTAGTTTATGAAGTTACAACTAATTATACAGTATGTTCCTAAAATCTGAAACGATTTAAATAACTTTTGATCTAGAGTATAAAAATGCTAAGACATATTTTGCTTAAATATAAGCAAAAAATGAACATACCTTTTACTTACATTTACAAAAAAGTTTTTCCAAACACAAGAAAAATAGATTCTTTAATGTTGAATCCAAATGGATTACATCTTTTGATATAGATTATTTCTAAAAAAATTCTATTGTTGAAAATTAAATTCTATTGTTGAAAAATACTGTAAGAGATATATGTATGTACAACTAGTGTTTAAAATAATTTTCATTTCAATGAATTTTACATAGTCAAAAACTCAGTATTTTATGAAGCTTCAACAATTTATGCAGTATCTGGAACTGTCTAAATACTTTCGATATAGATTGCTTCTCAAAAAATACTAGGATCTACTTTGCTTGTGCATAAAAATAAGGTTATTTAATAATAATAGTAATAATAATTGTCAGAACAATAGTCAAAATGCCATAAACATCATCAAAACTCTGCAGTAAAACGGTTTAGGTTACCCAGAAAGGGAAGAGGAAAAGCCTTCGTTGATATAAAAAACACACAGTACAAATGGTACTAGGAAAGTTTTGCAATACAGCTTTGTTTATTTAATTTTTTCAAAGTAATCACTCAATACACCTCTCCATCCTTCCGAAACCAATCTTTAAACCAGTTCTGCCAAGTTTCACTAGGGAGTAAAGCACACTCGTTGTCCGAAGCCAGCAGAAGGTCCACATCACTGTGGAAAACCGTCTCCCCTTTAGCTTCATTTCATTTCATCATCAATGACCCAAACTTTGTTTTGAACTTTGGTCGGCACATCGTAATAGTATAGCCAAGTCTCGTCACCTGTCACGATGTTGTTCACATACCGAGATTGTCCCTTATTAAACTTTATTAGCATCTCCCGGCACCAAGTCACACATCTTGTCATCTACTCTTCAGTCAGTCGATGCGGCACTCAGAGAGAACAAAGTTTCTTCACGTGCAAATGATCATGCATAATCGAACGAATTGCTGGTGCATTTAGGCCTGATATCTGTTGGTAGGTCACTTGCCTGTCAAGCATTTTCCTCGCAGTAGTAACGTTCTTCTCCGTAACTGACGTTCATGGCTTTCCTGGCTTTTCAGCATCCTCCATAGTTAAATTTCCCCTTTGGAATTCTCTATACCACCTAAACTGCCCTTATCTCACTTCGTGGCCATGATGCCATCGCAAGCACTTTACACTCTCAGTGCTAATGAATGACTGAGCCATCGACATGGCGCGGCGGCTACTATGCACGTATAAATATGTATCAACATGCAGCAATGAGCAGCTTCCTACGATTCATTGTTGCGTCATATTGCAAAACTTTCCTAGTACCCATTGTATAAACTAATAAACAAACGCAGAACATAAGTAGTTTCTGAACATGACAAACAACGCACTTCACAGAACAATAGTAGAAACAGAAAACAATAGAAAAATAAAATAATACATCACCCTCAACAAATGCACTTTTTGACACATAACCAACAAATGGATGGGAATTGAAGGTTTCATGATTGCAATAGAAAATCGGATTGTCAAAACCATAAACTATAGTAAATATATCATAAAACAAAACGGCATGGTGGGTATATGCAAATAATATCACAAAACGTTAGAAGTATTTGTGCATATTTTAAATTACCTGCACAAAAGAAATCATGAAATTGAAGAAGGAGCATTGTTGAACTGTAATGTTTTTACAAGTTGAAACGTACCTTAAGCCACGAGGAATATTTTCAACATAAACTTGGATATCACAACAACAGTCTCTATTATCTCTATTAACGAAGTAATCTAGTCTGTTGATTTTCCTTTGCCAATGAAATGTTTTTTTCTCAATAAGAGAAGCTGTATGACAGAGAGATATTTGTTTTGTAATATTTGGAATGATATTTAAATGAAAATTGTTTTATTAAATGCTATATATTACCATACATAAAGGTAATCATTGTGGTAGATGGTTTAATAGTATTTTTGATTTTGAAAAGTATTCTGTTGGAAATATCAAACTTGATATTTGTCTCATCTCTACCCATGGCTGTGGAAGCATTCCCTACGAAGCGTTTCCAAATATTGTTGAAGTTTATTGGAATTCATGCTGTCTGCTGCCCAAATTTTTGAGCAAAGAAAACCCAGGGACTTCTCTTTTGCACTTACTTCAATGCTGCTAAACCCAAAATACAAGTACCTTTGAGAATATTTTCGTGATTTTATCTTCGGAACAATGCTCGTCTATGTACTTGTTGGTGATTTACTGTCGTCTAATTTTCGTTTACAAAGTGGGCATTATTCTGTATATATTTATTGCTATTCGAATATCGACAATTACAGTCAACACATAAATTGCCACATAAACAATCGAGGATCGATTCTCTTGAAAATTGTTGGAGTCTAACGAGGCGTAGTATTTATATACTATATGTATGCATGTGTGGCGATTGCAACAGACATTCCAGAAAGTTCGAGACATATTGGAGTTTCTCGGAAGTCGCGAAAATTTCAAATATGATGGACATAACACAGAGATTTTATTAATGCGGTGAATTGGTGTTGCCAAATATCAATAAATTTATCCTTTTGTGGTAATGTAATTAAGGCAGTGTCGTAGTGTGGCGTGACAGCGTTAAAACACATTCACATGGAAATGGATATTACAATTACGCTACGATTTCAATAGAAGATTATTGTATTAACGCGACCAGAGGGCGCCCTGAGAATTGTGATTGAAAGTTGGGTTGTAAATTTTAAGAGGTCGATAAACGCTGCATTAGACAATTGTTAAATTAGCTGATCAGAACACGAATGTAATGAATGGACCTATGTTCCATTCGCTTTCTAAGTTCCCTTGCACGAATGAACTACTAAAAAGGTATAATATGCCTAATAAATTCGGATACGTAAAGTAACAGTTATTATTTACACTGGACTTAAAAAATAATTAATGAGGTGTTTGAAAATTTACAACAAAACATATGAAAGCCAGTGCAAACGCTTTAAGCAAAATTCTAATGTAAAATGTAAATAATTTAACGGCGAAAAATAACCAATAATGTATGTATAGTAGCAAATTAAAGAAATCAAAGTTCCCTAAAAATAAGAACGTCACAATCATTCGTTTTGGTGCACCCATTATTATGAAAATTGTAGCTTTCAGACATGGAGTACGAGTATAAATGCTAAATTCAATAAAATTACAGAAACCAGGATGCGACAGAAATTTTAACCGAAATATTTAACATTACTCAGTTCCTTTCCAAAGTTTCGAAATAATTTCATGCGTCACATTCTGTATATATCTACCTTTCCTTTAAGAATACGTATGAGAAAATTTAAACGATGACTTTCAGGCTAATAGAAAAACCTGAGATGGAGAGACACATTAAACCAGACGGGTAGTCAGTATAATAGCGTTAACAAGCAAAGGGTGGAACACCAAATTTATCCCCAACAAGTAGGTAGTCACTATTATAGTAATACTGAGCTTCGTAAAAGAAATCGCTTGGATTTTTGTTCCTTGCACGAAAAAATGCACAAATATTTTCGTCTTTTAACATGTATGGTCTTTTTATTAGTATTCTCTTTGTAAATACTTAATATAAATATGTACGTTTATACGAAACATTTCAGGCTATACATTTCTTAGCAAGTGTTCAAATTAACTTGAATTGTGTATAAATCTTAGATACCCACCAAATATCATACTTCTCGTTATGGATTACGAGGGTTTAAAAATGAAAACGTCGTGTATTTCTTTCTTTTATTTCGTGTTCATTACCGGACAATATCACGGATCATGTGACCAAGATGAAAAGCAAGTTCTTCGTTACTCATTTGTGATGTATGTGACAGAAGTATATTTCTAAAATATTATGTATATAAGATGTATTCTTTGCTTCATTATGTATGTTTTCATATACGTACATACATATGTATATAGTGTCAGAATAGATATTTCCAAACTTCTTTGCCCAGTAGACCACATTTAGAATTTTTTCCGTAGCTTTCTTCATACCTGCAGAATATTTCGTTACATCTACGGTATCAAAAGGTTTCCTACGATAGTCCATAATACAGGATAAATAACAGGTATATCTTTCTGAAGCTAGAACTACCGATATTCCATTCTGAACTGTACCTTAAGTTCTTCATTGGTGTTGATTTCAATCAGTTTTTCATGTAATGTAACATCCGCGATTCTTCAATGTAGCAATATGGATCGATAATCCAGTGTGGTGTTTCCATAGTCATAACATCCTCAAATTTAGTTTTTAAGATTCTGTTTAAAGGTTTAACGTGGCCCATAACATTGACATCCTGAGTATTCAAATTCCACTGGGGATTTATTTAAAAAAATTAGTCGGAAGCGTATTTTTCTTGTTATTATTTTTATTTACTTCTGAAAGAATTGGAGCATTGTTTCTTCAAGAGCTAATATTTTTGACAACTATTTCCATTTTAGGGACTGTTTCTTCATAATGTGATTGTTAATTATGTAAATTTTCTTTTTTCCACGCTCCTCCATAATGTATTTCAACTAGTCCAAGGACGTCACTGGGCATAGTATTCTCTAAAATGTTGAATCAATGTCTTCTACATCAGGGACAATATTGTCATTTTCTGGCTGCAATTTGACTATATCTATAGCCCCTGAGTCTTCTAAACCCCTAAGAAATCATCGTCCATTCGTCGTTATTTTCGATGCCCTTCTTTCTAGATAAAAATCCGTAATAAATTACAGATCAGCATAACCTTTGAAAGATAACTACCGTGGTTTTCAATTGTGGGTCAGCATAAACACATACATCAAAATCAACCATTAAAGGACGTACAACAAACTTTTCAGTTTATTAGTAGTAATATTTAGGGCTAAATTTGAAAATAGTGGTAATACTGGAGACGTAGCACTACTAGTAAATTTAGTTCAGCTGAAGCAGGTATTAGTAAATTGATAGCAAAAATAAAAATTTTGAGATAACTAGTCCCTATTTGACGACCAAGGCTTTGGGAGTTAAATTTAGTAAATAAATCTCTTAAATAGGCAATATTTGGTTTCCATCTAATTAAATTTTCTTTTAAGAAAGCAACCTCTAGTAACCAAAAACTAAAACACTCTCAAAAGATGAAAGAAGTCTTGGCACTTTTTCGACAGCCAGCGTACTTCAATGTGAAGGAGTAATTGATGAAAATTCTTATTATATTCTCCCCACCACTGCGCGAATAACCTAGAATTCAACACTTTGCTACGGAATCTTGTTTATTGCCGGCATGAAGAACTGGAGAAGTTCATGCTATTTGGCGTGTGGATTTTTAGCTACCAACTCTTGCCGGTGGCTTCACAGCGTAGAATTACAAACGAGTAGCTTTTCTTTGAAAAGGCTTGGAAAACTGCAATAACGTCCAAAGTAGTAGGTAATATATTTGATAAAGCGATAAAGCGATCGCGAGATCGTTGTCGCCGTGAAATAATATTGATTTATTTAAATAAGTTACGTACTTGCAATACTTCAAATAAAAATCGAATAAAAAACAAGGTATTTGAAGTAAGTACCTTTGATTTTGATACTCTGAATATTCTGGAGATAGTATTATTAATGTATAGTGTATTTAGAGTAAATTGGAGTTATACTTTATAAGAAAGAGAGAGAGTTTCGGCGTGTTTACTCCTTTTTAAACCGCTTCGAAAATTTGCCTCAAATTTAGAGAGTTTCTGATTAATTTACTTCACAATAATATTACGTTGTAGAATTAAAGTATATATTCCTGAAGAGCATTCTAAATTGCAGTAAAATGGTCAATTAATTAAGGATATCGTTGTCTTTCGAGCTTCCACCAAGGAACAAAGGAATTAATTAATGTGTAGAATGTCAGTAATTGGACGTGAAAATTCATTAATTGAAATGAGTGGTATTTAGTAACAGATTGAAAAATTAGTAACGTATTCGAACAATTCCCTTTTCTTCAATCGTTTCCACTTAGAAATTGGGGAAAATGCTTATTCTATGAATGTTGCATCTGAAAACGCAACGTTTCTGTTTGTATTACGGAAAAATATAACTTCTCCCAAGCAAGAAATTCACAGTGCACGAACATTTATCTTCACAAATTAAACTTGACAACTGTTTGTAATTTTGCGCCATTCAAAACCTTGTTCTTTTAAAATACATTTTAGCGATGTATTAAAACAAAACCAATCGCAATCTTTATTGTGCGTCCCACGTAACATATTAACTGTAACTCTTGTCCTTCTGTTTTATGAAAGTAATAAATAATGGTTCGCAATATCGTAAAGTTGATATTTAGGTAATATCATTATACTAATGTTCTAACGTTCTTAGATATGGAAATCGTTTTCAATACACATATACCTTCACTAACAATACATTTAAGTGTTCTAAACGAAATATCTATGGCATTTATAACGTTTTTAAGGCTTTTTAAAGTAGCATCATTTTCCTTTTTCAATTTTTAAATATTAGGTGGGGCAATAGGTATCAAGGAAAGTGTTGTCATTTTTGTAAATGGCATGGTATGTCAGTTTGGTTTTGACATTCGTGAAATAGAGACGTGCAAAATTTATAGTGCGCGATAATTGTGACCATGTTTACACGCAATAATTCGTCAGCGGTGTTAACGCAACGTGAATTTCGACGAGGCTCATTTTTATCTCAGCGGCCAAGTCAATAAGCAAAATTCTCGGTTTTGGGGGACAGAAAATCCACGAATAGAAGTACTATTACACCCTCTTAAAGTGACCGTGTGGTGCACACTTACGTCGGAAATGGTGATTGCACCTTATTTGTTCGAAGAAGCCGACGGTAACGCTATTACAGTGAACGGCGACCGCTATAGAGCCATGCTAACTGAATTTTTCTTACCGGAAGTTGACAATCTGCATTTGGAGGACATGTGGTTCCAACAGGACAGGGCCACTTGTCATACTGCACGCGACACAACGCGTAATTTAAAGGATGCCTCCCCAGCGCGTGTAATCTCGCATTTCGGTGATTTGGCTTGGAAAGCCAGATTTCTCGATTTGACTGCTCCGGACTTCTGCCTCTGGAAATATTTGAAGTTGTTGGTGTACGCGAATAAGCCCCGCACCTCGTAGAAGTTAAAGAACAACATTTGAGCCGAAATTGACAACGCGACATCACAAATGCTGCGCACAATTATTCACAATGTAATCAAAAGAGCCCAAATTTGCATGAACAACCACGGCGGCCATTTGTTGGACATAATTTTTCACAATTAATTGAAACAAAATTTATAAGTGTGAATAAACATAATGAGTTAAAAACCAAATGATTTTTCACTTTAAACAAAAGTTATAGCGAAAGAAAATCAGATGATGTTTTTTGCCCCACCGATGGCTTCACTGCGTAGAATTAAAAACGAGTAGCTTTTCTTTCGGAAACTTGTTTACTGCCAGCATGAAAAACTGGAGAGATTCATTCTATCTGACGCTTGAATTTTTGGCTACCAACTCTTGCCGGTGACTTACGCAGTGAATTACAAACGAGTAGCTTTTCTTTGACAAGGCTTAGTAAACCGCAATAACGTCCAAACATGAACATCTACTCTAGGTGATAAATTTGATAAAGCGATCGCGAGATCGTTTTCTTCATGAAATAATCTTAATTTGGTTAAATAAGTTACGTACTTGCAATACTTTAAATAAAAATCCAACAAAAAACAAAGTCTTCGAAATAAATAGCTTTGATTTTGATACTTTAAATATTCTGGAGATAGTATTATTAATGTAATAGAGTAAATTGGAAAAAATATATACACATTAAAAAAATTTCTCGCATCGGTACTTGAAGTACTTTGTTAATACCTATCCGTTGTGGACATTTTAATTTAAAATTGTCAATAACACTTTATCTTAATTGCTAATAACACTCACCCATACACACTGTTACTACTACAAAGGATAAATATTTATAGGAAAACTGGTATGTCTATTAAGCTGTTATAGTATGAGTTGTTCTTCCATTGTCCGCAATTCTCTTATCACCAAGTAGAAACGTTCAAGCAGTAGTTACTGAAAATATAATATTTCACATCTTTCACTTAATTTGACTATGAAAAATAAAAAAGAAAATTAACGTAAGAACAAGTCTCAAACGATAATTAATTACGTGAAGTTCTTTTAAATACTCAAAGGCTGTTTTCAAGTTTATACATCGAATTAACTGCTAAGATAAGTCTATTTTTAAGTTAAACAACAACAGTAACAATCGAAACCTATCTATTCTTGAAGTTGATTAGAGGATCCGAGTATTTTTACCTTGTCAAAAAGAACCGCGGCAGTCAGTTTATTTATAGATAATCAATATTGATCATATCGCCGGTACATTCAATGCACACAATATAAACTTCAAAGAGAAAAGATTTCGACATTTTCCTGTTCTATTATTAAGTGCATAAACCATCAACTGGCGCAGTGAAAAATATGTTTTAAAATATATAGTAAAGAGAAAGATTCTTTCAAAAAAGAAATAGTTTTAATGCAATACAATATCTTTTGCTAGGTACGTAGTTATAATTGAAATTTTTTGTAATTAAAAGTTACCTGAAAGTTTAATTCGGGGTTTATTATAGCAATAATTCAAACTTTGTTTCCTCAATCGATATGGAAAAGATTATACAGTACGATATAGGTCGTGAACGCCATAAAACTAATATAATTATTTATTTATTCCAATTGCCCAACGAACAGGAAACAGTCCGAGTCCGGCAAGGTCGAGGTTAACAACATATTAGATGGTATTGGTGTGAAAAACGTTCACTTCTCTCATTAGGGTATATTCGATCTCAAAAATCTGAAATGGTTTCGACCTTTTAGAATATGTTTTATGAAATTTTTTGTAATTAAAAATTACCTGAAAGTTTAATTCGGGATTATATTTAGAGAAATAATTCAAACTTTGTTTCCTCTGTTTACATGAAAAGATTGTACAGTAGGCTACAAATCGTGAATGCAATGAAACTAATATAATTATTTATTTATTTCAATTGTCCAACAAACGGGAAACAGCCTGAATCCGGAAAAGTCGAAATTAACAACATATTAGCCAGTATTGGTGTGAAAAACGTTGAGTCATCTTGTTAGCGTATGTTCGATCTCGAAAATCCGAAATGGTCTCAACCTTTTAGATTATGTTTTGCACTTGTGTCTCACGTCCAAACAGTACTTAGGAAATCTCGAGAACTGAAGAGTATTGATAAATGACGTACTTTCTTGTGTACCTTAGCGATCGAAAACTTTTACCACGAAAGCTCTATAGTAGTGTAAAAGAAGTGTGCCAAAAGGCAAGGAAAACTTGAAAATAAAGTAGAGGAATAGCATTACCAATATTATATCTTCTTCATCACACTGATAGTATACCACCAGAATTTTCGGTTTGCGATCAAAATCTCACATCCTTTACCCAAATGCTTATGAATTTAATTTTAATTTATTATTGATTACAAAAATTTGACTCCAAGATCCTTTTATCAATGCTGAATATTGTTCTTCCCATTATACTGTTATAAAATTTGAGAGGAAATATACAAAAGTCGGTGCTACTGGATTGGTTGTGATGATCTGATAGGATTACTTTTCAGGCTTTAGACATCTCTCTATTTTCTTCAATAGCACCACTAATTGATTGCATAATTTGCGAATGCTCCTTCAACTCCTCGAAATGTGTTTCGTTAAATGAATTCCCACGCGTGGTTACTTTTGAATCTTTTCTTGAAGCCTTAGAAGTTTATCTAATTAATAAATTTGAAGACTTCAACGTATCTTCATTCGTAAGCAAACACACTAACTTTTCACCAAATGCTACCGCTTTGAAAAAATTTTGTCTTATTTGATTTGACTCAATTCAATGTTAATAATCGTGAATACTATCTAGTACTAATACTACCGTGGTGGTTATACGTGAAGATTACCTGAAAATCCATACAGTATTATGTATGAAAATTAACTATTTTGTTGTGCCTGCACTTCCCCAATTTCCTGTCACAAGCAGAAGGATTATAATTTCCGTAGAGCTAACTTTTCCAGGTTATTTAAATATATTCTGTTCCTAAATTCAGCTCGTCTGGTCACTTATCCCTATTGTTCAACAAGGAGATTATCGCGACTCTGAAACAAAAGTAGCAGTCATGATAAATGGAAATATTCTAACAGCATTATTCTTTCTAATGAATTTACAAACTTATTGAACTGGCCAGACATTTAATATCTGATTCCTGTAAAGCATATATAAGGAATGTCGAGGAATATATTAGATCAGATCTTCATTGTTATTGTATTATATGAAATTACGACAAAGTACAACTCGGATTTCTTTGTCCAATATTTTTCTGGTATGTATACAAGTTTCTTGAATGCACTTCAAAGGTTTCTCGTATGGAGCTCTTCTCTTTTTGGATTCCTCTAATACCTGAGTCCAAGTTGGTGAATATATCTGATTTCGAACTGGTGATCATTATGTCTTCTTTACTGAATAAATATACATCTGGAAATGATTTAACCCCTAGTTTTCTGATACAAAATATTCTTGCAACTCTTTTGTTGAATATCCTTAAACTTTCATTTCAACATCCGTCTTTCCGAAATTGTGGAAACATGGTCGAATTGCTATCTGCTTCTGGATTTCCGGGCTGGAACCGCGTCACTAGTATATCTGCCGGCGTTTCGTACCCATTTGTATGGAACATCTTCAGGGCTGAACTACTGCACTGAAACTGTCGAATTGTTTCTGTTTTTAAGAAAGGCGACAAATCAGAAATAAACTATCATCCCATCTCTATTAACTCTAATTTTGCTAGAATGTACGAGCAGTATTTGTTACATATTTTACAATATTCCCTCTTATATTTCTTCGCGATAGCATGCTTTTTTCTCTGGAAAATTTTCTGCGATTAATCAAGTATTTCTCACACAATATGTTAGTGACACTATTGATTGTTAAGGACAGTCCAATTGCATTTATTTTGACTTCTCCCTTGAATTTGAAATTCCTTATTTTGGCTTTTCTCCTCACCCTTTTAATTTTATGAAATCATATCTGAACGTTAGAATCAATTACGTTTTCTATAGTAGCTACTTCTATCATGTTTTTTTATCTACCTCTTGGGTTCCCCAAGGTTCGAATCTTAGTCTATTATTACTCTTATTTTTTTTAACAACTTCCAAGTTTGATTTCTAATGCCTTAGCTTATGCTAATGGTTTAAATTTCAATGTGGTGTCGCCTAATGTGGATGTCATGGGCTTACAGGACATTACTGATTTTGTCATCGATTGGTCATTAATTGTTTGCCTTTTAATATTGATAACAATTTTATTATGTCTTTTATTAGAAAATTAACACGTTTTCCTACTTCATATTCTAAAAATGGACGTATACTTTTTAAAACTGATACAGTGAAAGATCTTGGAAAACTGTTTGATAATGGCTTGAATTTCAATTTACATATTCAACATATGTGCCTCTCAGTGGTCAAAACATCTGCATTTATTTTGAGGTGTAGCAAGCTCTTCAACAGCACTGATCTTCTCACAATATCATATTTTGCACTTGAAGAAGAAAATGATTTGAATAACTTGAGAAAGGGCAAAAAAATCTTCTGAAACGTTGTTAATACGTACCAAGTATTTTATTATTCTAAGTGTCGGAGACACAAACAGACAAAATAAAATTTATAGTTAGGATAAAACGATTAACATTTTAAAAAGGAAAAGAATATTTTGTGTGTACACGAGGATAGTCTGACAAGTAGTGAGAATGACACATAGGTGACGCTCTAATTAGTAAAACAAATGCACTGTAATTTAGGTTGCCTATTTATATGTTTACATTCCAATATTTATATAAATGGGTTGACTAGTTTATTTTTGACAGCTGATTGAAAAAGAAGCAACACGTCGATTTGTTAAAATGGAAAAAGCAGAGTATCGTGTGGTGACTAAATACTTCGTAATTAAGGATATGAAAGCTACCGAAATAAAAGATGAGTTACGGGAAACATTAGGTGAATCCGCTCCATCATCCGCCACAATACGTAGATGCGTAAATGAATTTAAACGTGGTAGAACTAGCTGTGTTGATGGAACGCGCTCTGGAGCACCCAAAATCGTGACTTCTAAGAAAATGATTATAAAAATTCATAATATTATTACGCAAGATCGACGACTCAAAGTGAGAGAGATAGCAGATATGGTAAACATTTCAACAGAACGCGTACACCGCATTTTAACGAAAGAATTGGGCCTTCCCAAGCTTTCGGCAAGATGGGTGCCGCGATTGCTTACGACTGATCAAAAATTCACTCGTTTGCGCACTTCCAATGAGTGTTTGAATCTTTATAAGCGGAATCCGGTTGATTTTTGTAGGTGATTTGTTACTTGCGATGAAACTTGGATACACTACAGTACACCCGAAACTAAACAACGGTCGAAACAATGGTTAGAACGTGGTTCTGCAGCTACAAAGAAAGCGAAAACCACTTTATCAGCAAACAAGGTGATGGAATCAATTTTTTGGGATTCAAAGCGCATTTTGCTCATTGATTACCTTCAGATAGGTGCCACAATAAACGGACGATATTATGCAGAACTTGTACAAAAATTAAATGTTGAGATTCGTGCTAAACGGCCAGGAATTGCAAAGAAAAAGATTCTGTTTCACCAAGACAACGCTCCCTTGCATACCAGCACAGTTGCGATGTCCAAAATCCACGAGTTGCATTTCCAATTAGTACCGCCTGCGCCTTATTCGCCGGATCTAGCCCCTTCTGACTTTCACCTTTTTCCAAAATTGAAAACGGCACTAGATGGAAAGAAATTTTCATCTAACGACGAGCTTATCATCTTCGTAAATGAGTATTTTGCAAGCCTTCCGGAATCGCATTTTAGAGATGGCATAAGGGCATTGGAGCACCGTTGAAATAAATGTATTGCTCTTTCAGGAGAATATATTGAAAAATAAAAATTATTTTGTAATTAAAAAATTTGTTTTTCTTTTCCATTCTCATTACTTGTCAAACTACCCTCGTATTTCTTTAATTATTAAGCTATTTAGCGTTTGTTAAATTTCGAATTCATATATAAATATATATAGTATATTTCATATTTGAGTTTGCTCTTTTTAGTAAAAGGGATTAGTAATTAATTTGAATTTGAATTCGTAAAAGAACGTTGGACAAATAATGTGTTTATTGTACAAAAATTATTTATATACCGGATGTCGTGATACCCGTGACATGATTATTACCGCTTAAGAATGTGTTACCTAAACAGTTTCAAGTTAAAAATGTATAATGGATATATGCTCAAAACTATCGTAACTGAGCTACAAGCATTTGTAGCTTTATGTAATCCTATTAATCTAGTATTATGTACTTCTGCAAAAATATCTCAATGAAAATAATTCAGAAAGAATTCGCTTTATTGAATTAGTTGTTCGAAATTTCCAGCCAGTTCCGGTATACATAGTCTAGGTCTTCTTAGAATCGAAGAGGTAGCACTGCTAGTTAACAGTCTCAGCATCAGCACAAATAGTTTCTAGGGCATCCATAATTCTAGCAATAAGTTGTTCTGCATAAACCAAATTTTTCATCCTTCCTCATAAAAATAATCTAGGGGATTCAATTCTGGTGACCTAAGCTGCCAAACAACTGCTGAACCTCTTCCAATCTAGCGGCTCGTATAATTTTGATTAAGAAAATCTGCTACTTGTTTATCGAAGTGCGCAGGTGCGCCCTCGTGGTATATCTACATTCGTCATATTACGTCAAGAGGAACATCAGCCAGTAATGTTGTAAAGTCATTTTCCAGGAAACATAGACAACGAACTGTCGTGAGACGTTCTTTGATTATAAAACCTACAAACAACAAGTTGTTCGGCATAAACAACATTTTTCATCCTTCCCTATAAAAATAATCTAGAGGATTTAATTCTGGTGACATAAGTGGCCAAGTAAATGCTGAACCTCTTTCAATCTAGCGCCTTTATAATTTTGATTAAGAAAATCTGCTACTTGTTTACCGAAGTACGCAGGTGCGCCATCGTGCTGTATCTACATTCGTCGCTTTACGTTAATGGGAACATCATCCAGTAATGTTGTAAAGTCATTTTTCAGGAAACGTAGACAACGAACTGTTGTCAGACGTTCTTTAATTATAAAACCAACAGTCATCAATAATATCACACCAAATATTCACCGAAAATCTATCTTTAAAATGAGATGCCCTTGTTTGTTGTGGATTTTCAAGTGCTTGACCATGATTTATTGGTGAGGTTTCTGGTAAAGGAGGCTTCATTACTAAACAATATTTTTTGACAAAGCCCTGGATTTCTCATTAACCAACAACTAAATGCAAGTCTTGATGTGTAATCGCTAGGTTTTAAAACATGTACAGGTAAGATACCGGACGGATACAAACCGAATTGTGTAAAGTTCTCCGTATTCTCATGTGACATACGTTAACGCTGTTGACTATTCTTCGGAAACTAGTAAAAGGTTGAGTGTTAACCATATTATTATAAGCATTGCTTCCTCTTGAACAAGATTTTGTTGCCCGGGACGTTCAGTAGTAGCTGCAGGAAACCTGCCTGTTTCTCATAAACATCGATGGACATTACTAAAAGCAGTTTTAGGAGGCAACTGCTGCTCGTGCATTTCCATTATACAATCCATAAACAAAGTGAATATCGGCGTATTCTTCACTCGAAAAAATGAACATACTTTTAAAAGTATTTTAATGTACGAGGGAGCGTTTTTATATTCGCGGAATGGGGGACAAGGGGTGGAAATAAAAAAACCAAATTATTTTTCTTTTTCAATATATTCACCTGCAAGACGGATACATTTTTCACATCTTTCAATTAATTTATTTATACCCTCACAAAAAAATGATTTCTCTTTATCTGCAAAATACGCCGAAACTGCCTCCTTGACTTCATCATCGGCAGTAAATTTTTTACCCCGCAGCTCTTTTTTCATTTTCGGAAACAGGTAATAATCACTCGGGGCCAGGTCTGGGCTGTAGGGTGGGTGATTCACAATTTCGAAGCCCACCTTATGCAGGGCAGCTAACGCAACGCGGCTCTTGTGGACGGGCGCGTTGTCGTGCAAAAGCAGAACACCTTTTGTCAATTTTCCCCGTCTTTTCTCTTTAATGGCTTCATTTAGTCGCTCTAATATTGAAGCGTAATATTCTCTGGTTATAGAAACACCTTTATCTTTATAATCAATCAACAATATTCCTTCCGAGTCCCAAAATACCGTTGACATGAGTTTCCCAGCTGATTGTGACACTTTAAATTTCTTGGGAGGTGCTGTGCCCTTTTTATGCCACTGCATGGAGTCTTGTTTGGACTCAGGTTCATAATGATGAACCCAATACACCATCCTTGTCTTCATTACAGAGGTCCAAACATGCACGCGAACACTCTACGCGCTGTTGTTTTTGCGGCGGCGTGAGCATTCTCGGCA
Organism: Dermolepida albohirtum; assembly: GCA_031893035.1. Taxonomy (NCBI): domain Eukaryota; kingdom Metazoa; phylum Arthropoda; class Insecta; order Coleoptera; family Scarabaeidae; genus Dermolepida; species Dermolepida albohirtum. The sequence continues at coordinate 79,935 of JAVIWB010001783.1, read as the reverse complement.
CCCATCTTGCGCTGACCTTAGACATGCCGAGATGATCGTGTAGGATTTTAAAAATTGTTGTATCGGATACTCCAACCATTTCTGCGAGTTGTTTCTTCTTTAGTCGAGCATCTTCGAGTACAATTTGTTCAACTTTTTGGATAAGTGTTGGCGTGGTCACCTCAATGCTCCTGCCCGGCTTCGGGTCGTCTTCAAGGGATTCCCTTCCTTGTTTAAATAAACTATGCCACTTGTACACCATGGTTTTTCCTGGACAAGAGTCGCCGTAAACCAATGACATCTCATTCATTATGGTCGCGACTGATTTTCCTTGCCTGGTAAGGAACTTTATAACGGCACGATATTCGATTTTTTCCATATTTCACTTTTCACTCCTGATTATGTTGCTTGGTTGACGATAGCTCAAAGACTAACTGTCTAATAACAATGAAACTTCGTATTTATACTAATCATGAGTCGCTGCACAGACCACGCCCCCAATGCGCCACTCACCCCTCTACAACTCGCTCATTCCGCGAATATAAAAACGCTTCGTAACTCGAAAAAATAAAGACTCTGAACCAACTTAATTGTCGCAATAAATAATAGCTGATATATCGTAGCCACGCCTACTCTTTAATAACAACGAAATCAACAGCGGTTGGTAATATCATACCCGCATTAGCAGTATTATTTAAAACTTCAAATGCTTGTAGCTTAGGTAGGATAGAGTTTTGGGCATATATTAATTAGATATTTTTTACTTGAAATTGCTTCAGTAATATATACTTCAGCTGTGGCAATTCTGCCATGGGACATCCGGTATATTTGAGATTTGTTTAGATGGAATTATTAAAGTTTTTTAACAATTGTTTTCAATATTTCTTTTTGAAACTTACGAATATGAGATATAAATATAGAATATATAATAAGTGTAATAAAATATTAACAAGTAAGTATATACCATAATTATATTTATTTATATAATTCAGATGATATAAATATAAAGAAATAGCTTCATATATTTAAATAAGTTTCATGGTATTTCAAGTTAGTTTAAAGTAATATAAATACAAGTCATAAATTGACGTCCAACGTGTCTGAATTTGCCTCGTATCATAAAAATGTTCATATACATATTTAAAGTAACAGTTCTTTACGAATTGCACTCGTTAACTAACAACAGTTGTGCAGCAATAGTAAATACAATAAATGCAAAAACTTTTACTGCATATATCCTGAGTGCGACGTTGAATTACACGATTTCACGAGGGTAGAGGTTTCTATTTCGGGAATAGCAAACAAGAAAAAAATTTTTATTATTGAAAATAGTTTTACTGCTTTTCAAAATATTCTCCTTGACTATCAATGCACTTTTCCATTCGTTTAAACCAATCCCAAAAGCATTGCTGCTACTGAGAGTTTTGAATGCCTCAACTGTCTCTTCCGGCGTAGAAAACCGTTGACCACGAAGTTTATTCTTCATGTGTGGGAACAAAAAGAAATCACAGAGTGCTAGATCAGGGCCGTACGGCGGATGGCTCATCAATTCAATGTTTTGCCCGGCCAAATATTCAATTGTTAGAACCGACCTGTGAGAGCTCGCATTGTCATGGTGGAGAATAATCTGTCGTTTGTTTTCCTTATTTCTTCAAAAACTTTTGGCAAACAAATAGTTGTGTACTATTTGGAATTGACCGTTCTACAACTCTCTAAAGGCACAGTTGCAACGTGACCGGTTTTTCCGCAAAAACAGGCGACCATTTGTTTTGAAGTGCTTCGAGCGCGAACAACTTTCGCTGATTTTGGCTCATCTTGGAATACCCACACAGTTACCTGCTGTTTACTATCAGGCCCATACGTATAGAACCAAGATTTGTTACCTGTGACGACTTTATAAATATTCTTTGAAGCACCGCCATTGTATTTTTTGTGCATTTCTTGGCACCAATCGACGCCAGTCCTTTTTTGTGCGGTTGTCAAATTATGTGGTACCCAACGTGAACATAGCTTCTTAGCGGCTAAATGTTCATGTAAAATCTTATGCATGCTGGTACTACTAATACCTAAAGGTGCCTCTATCTCACGGTATGTCACATGGCGGTCTTGCATTATCAATTCAGACACAGCATTAATATTTCCGACACAGCAACATTTGTGAGACGACTTTCACGAAATTCATCGTCCAAAGAACGCCGTCTAAGTTTCAATTCACTATACCAATGATATACTGTAGTTTTCGATGGTGCTTCATCACCATATAAAGAATTCAGTTCGTTGAAGTATTTTTGTTGAGATAATCCACGCCGAAAGTTATGAAAAATAATTGCACGAAAATGTTCGCGAGTTAATTCCATTTTTTCGCTGACATAAAATTTTCAAGTTACTTTCAATAATAGAAATGGCGACCGTATAATAAAACTGTGAAGGTAAATATATTGTCAAAAATGACAAACATCACGATGTAATCATCAGATCGGAGACAACACTAGCATTGTCGCCAGTTCCCGAAATATAAACGGCTACGCTGGTATACTGCAGCGTCTGAAATTGTCTTTAGTTTATTAATAACTATCTTTGCCTATTCTTTTTTTTTAAAAAATCGTCGGCAAGCTCTCATATTATAAATTGTAGTAGTCTAACATATTCATTTGTTTCAGAAAATTTTTTTCTGTACAATTAACGAAAACTAGTGTTTTTTTCTCTATTAACTTACTAATTTATTATAAAAATGCTTCTTCGAAATTCCATTGTGTGTCAATTAATCAACTTGTCAAAGTAGAATTTTAGAACATTTTTATCATTGCTTGTCTAAATGTGAACGCGGTTCGGTCTTTTTGTTTATTGAAAATGGAATAAGCCAACTGAACAATCAATACTCTCTCGTATTAAAAATACATTTTAAAATCTTACGCTTTGATAACATACAAATATTTTGTTGAAAAACCCACGTTTCGCTTGCATCATTAACTTGTATGTTTATTACCGAGTGCATTTCGTTAAAAAAATTTGATAATTTATAAAATATGCGCCGAATATGATTTCACACGTACACTCGCATGTCCAGTTTGGGTTTACTATCGCCCCTGTTTTCCCATTATCAAAGGTCGATCTGTCATCCGATCCTACCAATAATAACTGTGACACCAACACAACCAGAATAAACAGGATCTCTTATGTGTCGTAAAATGAGATACAGCATGTTGACCCCCGATCGCAGCGACCGGATAAACTTCCTTCACGCCTAGTTCGAGCTGATCAATTTCCCATCAAATTGACATATATTCGATATACGCGGAAAATGGCCCATATGAAAATTTACATCTTCCCGCATTACATTTAGATTCAGTGTTTGCGTAGTTATGACATTACACGTAAGATGTTACATGTACGACATGTAGGAGTGTTTTAGCTTTCTAAAAAACTAGAGCAATCGTACAGAATTGATTAGGGATTAGAGAATATATTTCCAAAACGTTTGTTTAGAAACTGGATACATTTTAAGACGTACATCACCCAGCACTGAAAATTTCTTTACACTTTACTTCTAGTGCTTCACTCAAATTGACTGGAAACGCGAATTTCAAAACAAATAATTTTAAAAAGGCTAATTTTATGGTTGGTCTATAACGCTCTAGCATTGATTCAACTTTCGTTGAACCATTTAATGATGCTAACGCAGTTTGTTATGCTTGTCACCAACTAATTCACGGATGTCTGGTAGTATATGTACCTTTGAAAAATAGTGTTAGGCCTAATTACCCGGTCTGATTTACACCTGATCATATACTTGAAATAAAGGATAAAACTAAATACCCGTCAAGATACAAGAAGACTGGATGTGCAAACGACGTGAATAAGTATGCAGAATAACGCAAGAAAATTAAAAAAAACTCAAAACACTTGTATCGAGGTTATCTGATTCATGTTAAAGATTCTATAAAAATCGATCCGATAACGTATGCATTCCAAATGTCTTTAAAAGTAATTATGCCAGCACATTTGACGATTCTGTAACAACAGTAGATGGCTTCAAAGAGTTTTTCCAGTCGATTTACTTACAAGAGAGTAATGCACCATCTGATCGTTCCATTGAATATTATGTGGGACCAAATAGTTCTGCCATTGTAGTTACTTTTATTTCTGAAGATGAGGTTCTCCGAAGTATCAGACAATTCAAGAGTACGTTCACTATGGGTCGCGATCACATTTCTTCTTTTTTGGTGAAGAATTCTGCTTGTCTTTGTCAGGCTTTTTATTTTGTTTTGTATTCAATCTCGCTGAAGTGTTCAGCTTTTTCCCGAATGATGAAAAATTAAAAGACTTACTAATGTTCATAAAAATGGCGGTAGTCATCTTATTGAAAATTACACCGGTCAATTGCTATAATTAACATATTTGTTAATGTCTTTATTGTTGCATATATTTGAAACTTAAGCTTGTTATCTCAGTTGATCAACATGGTTTCGTCAGCAAGCGTTAGTCAATACTTTTGTTAACAATTGGATGAGTTCTCAGGTGGACGTCATTAATATTTGACCAAAGCCTTTGATTGTATTGATCATCGAATACTTCTCGATAAATTGGAAACTGTAGGGTTTGCCCCATCACTTATTGCTTATTCCTTCTTATTTATCCGATAGGAAGCATTATGTTTCTTATTTACGTCATCATTCGAATCGCTTTATTCCTACCTCGGGCATCCCTCAGTTATTATGAAGATCTCAGGCTTTTCCATCAGTGATTGTGAGTAATGTATGGTACTGAATTCGCTTGAGCAGTAAGTACTCCATGTTTAGAAATATTCATATCTAGCTTATTTCTACTACAACAATTATGTACGATATTTATGTAAGATTACATAAATATCGTATATAATTGTTGTGGTAGAAATAAACATATGAATATTATATGAATATACATATATGTACGATATTTATGTAAGATTACATAAATATCGTATATAATTGTTGTGGTAGAAATAAGCTAGATATGAATATTTTTAAACATGAAGTACTTACTACTCAAGCGAATTCAGTACCATACATCATTTTTACTACCAAAATACCCCCTCTTATCACGCCATGTAGATAAAGTGGTTCTGGGTGTTACCTTTGATTCTAAATTGTTCTTTTCTACTCATATTGAAAATATTACCGGCTCCGGTTTGGGTTTTAGAAGTACGCGTAACTACCATTCGCTGAGTGTCATTTTATCTCTATATATTTCGTATGTGCGCTCTAAACCTGAATATAGCTCCTGGTTTAGTCTCCTGTACATGCATACAAAGTACGTTCACTAGAGCTAGTCCAGAGGGGATGTCTTTGAACAGTTCTTGGAATATTTTTCTTTCAGGATAAAAATATGGATTCTGTAGCTTTCATTACTTCGTTCACTGTTTTACTTCTTACAGAGATCGCCTAAGCAAATTTTGAAAATGTTTTGATACATATTTGAAATTATCATTTGTTTTGACACAAGGTATCATTTTAACCAAGTCTATTTAAAATAAGTCCCGCAATCCTTGTTTTATAACCCGTCGTCTAGGAGACTATCTCCGTGCAGTACTGTGTATTTCGTTTACGACATTCCTCATAATTGATGACATTTCCTTCGATGACTATTTCCGCAATTACTGCTTCTGTACGTTTCGGTGCAGAGATATACTCGTATGAAAAACCCGTGGCTCCAACAACACCGTCACTGTATGTTTAAAAAATATATTTCGAAAGGATAGTGGATCGAAGATTTTAATACCTCTTTAACTGTAGAATGTTCGAATAGATCTGTCATTACGCCAACTTCCATTAAATGTAATGTCTTTTAACATGTTAATATATCTGTCACCAAAATCTATCTATTGCCATTGCTATACACAAGCGTAATCGATATCAATATACAATATTAACTACTGAAGAAACTGTACGTTTCAACTACTTGTATATTAGTTGAAGCTATCCTAACTACTTAACAATGTTGGACACCTTTAGTTTCTCAATTATCGCTAATATCTCATTATCATGTCTGCTACGAAGAACATCCTTTGATGCAACTAGTAACTATAATCTACTATGTACATAGTTCATTCGCATCATCCCATTATTTACATAACCACTTTTCTTGCTGGTATTCTTTTTCGTAGATCTAAACCAGTCTTCCAAGTTCATTTCTACCAAACTTCAGTTTTTTTTCATTATATAATAGGTTCAATAATTGTCATATATTTGTATATTTGGTACCTTTACTAGTTAATTTTTATTAGGATTGTAATCAACTTTATGTTCATTAGATTTAAATTAGTAAACAGAATTTTAAAGGTAGTCCTATTGTTTTATTTCCGCTAATAAACTTTCTTTCAGCTTGATACCCGTTCTTTTGATGCTCTTCGCAAGCTATTATTATTTATTACCTTCTTCGACATCTTTTCTTCTTCGCACTTACTGCATCACTTTAGCTAGTCGGTCACCCGCTCGTAATAAATTTACTGAACACCACGTGCGAATATTTAATACTAAACATAATATTTTAATTATTATTATCAGTTTTTGTCAAATTAATTAATTAAGGAGGCAATAAACTCTCGCGCCTAACCACATCTAGAACTTGAATTAAAGGTAGGAAGTAATAATCTCAATGAAGTTGGTTGTACTTTTGGAAAAGCATTATCACTATCATTACACATTTATCTTAATTTTATAAAATCTGGATTTTTATTTAAAATATTATTTAAATTCTCTATAATTTTTTTCGTTACTTAAGGCTTTAAACTCTGAATTTACATAGTCTAGCATTTACAGCGACTCCACAAGGACAATGTATGATTTTCTAATTTGCCTGTTGCATCAAGTATTGTTTCGTAATTGTGTAATTTGTAAATTTTTATTTACTCGAGCATCTTCAAATTTTTTCCGATTTTCTTTAATAGCTGTGACTTCTTTCGGATTAAATTGTAAAATTAAACTTTGTATTTGTTTAAAATGTTTAGAATAATAAAACGTTGACTGCAGCTATGTTTCCCGACGCATAAATATTGGCTATGATATTTTCTGTTATATCGTTTTGATTGAGTATCGATCAGGTAACTACGTTTGTCGATAGCGTTCTGTTAACTTACGAGTGTTTGGAGTTACACTAAACGCGCTTCGATTAGTATTTTATCGACAATAGCTGATTGAATGGCAGCATTTATTTTATAATCAGTAGTCGGGTCCACATATCTATAACTTTTTATTATTTCAATCAGAATTAATATTGTTTTCAATTTTATCGCTCGTTGAGACTATATACTTTAGCAATGTTGCTCGAAATGGTATTTTTCTATTTGGTATTGTATGTAATCCAGAATTGTTTCTAGTAGATAAAGGAAACGGTGAATTACAAATAATAGATGTCAAAATTAAATCAAAAATAAAGTTATTATAAGCGTTTACGAAATTGTTTTTAGTAGATAAAGGAAACGGTGAATTACAAATAATAGATGTCAAGATAAAATCAAAAATAAAGTCACTATAAGCATTTACGCTACTTTTTGCTGGCTTATGTTGTGCAGTGTTAATGTGTCTTTTATATGAAAATTTGTCCTGAGAGAACGAAGATTTATCGCAGATTATACATATTATTTTTGGCGCCATTGTACTGGAAACCCTTTGATAAACTCTTCTAAATAACGTTTTCTACTAATTATAGTAGTATCGCAACCTTATGACAGATGTTACTTCACTATACACGAAAACAGCAATTTAACAAATAGCACAATTGCTTTTGCCGAGCTGATGCGATGTACTAAATTCACTCTGCAAAGTAGGCGCTAAGCATTACTTACTAGCTCGACTCTCATTTTCCGATCCTAGACTTAGCTTTCTTACAGTGGGTTTTTTTAATCCCTTTTAGTATGACTCATCATACCCAATTTCGGGCTTCGTCTACGTATTGTTACGTGAATCCTCCAGATATTAACATATTTAGTAGTGATATAGGTGCTTTAACATCAACTTTAGTTTATAATGTCAGAAAGTAGGTCATATTTTCCATTTATTTTTTGTTATATTTTCCTTAAATTACAGTGTGTTTTAGTGTTTCTATTTTTTTAATTTGGATTATTACATAATGCTGTTCGACAACAAATTATTATTATTATATTATTAGTAAGTTTCATACAACTCGGTGACTATATGTAGCATTTGTTCGTTGCATGAAGATATTCTTGTTTAAAATGTACCCATTAATTATTGTAAGGCTCCTAGTGTAATGAAAATATATATGTATGTTACCATGTTACCAAAACTGTTTTTAATATTCTGTATCATGAGGTATTGGTGCACTAGAATGAGTTCGAACTTAATTAAAATCAATATTCGATATAATTAGTGTATTATGCACAGCAGTGTAATTTCCCGTTGTCAGCATTTTCACGATGTAGCACGTTGTTTGTGTGTAGCTGACAGTATTGTTATTATTCTCCTTTAATGTTAGATAAACATAATCAGCCTTTAAATTATAGTTCTAGTTTCATTTTTTTGTAGTGATTTCATAATAAATATTAAATACATGGATGGAAAGAAATATTCTTGATCAAAAAAATATAGTTTTGTTTTCAAAGTATCTAGTTTCTTTCATCGTAGTTCCAAATCTACACAGTATGTTAGATAAATAACCGAACTTTTTAGACATATAATAAAATATACATTATGTTATGTTTGGAAGTTAATATTTACTCAAAATAAATCTTACTTTTCGGAATATTGTTTATCACCTGCGTCACAACTGCTTGAATAGCTGTAACATCTTTCTAAAACGCTCCTTTCATAGCAATTTTTCATTTAAAGACAAGAAAATGGTTGCATGGTAATTATGACGACTGGTGGATAGTCAATGAGAAAAATTTGTTTTTTCTTCAAAAATTCATTAACTTTTAGGATCTTGTACGGTACGCATTATTATGGGATAAAAGCAGCCGCTTTTCTGCTGGATATTCGGATTCAACTCGAATTCTCGACCAGGGACGATGTAAAACATTTAAATAGTCTTCTTTATTTAGAGTTTGATCTTTTAGAATAAATTTTTTGAGGAACCCCTTGAATCATTGGAAGTGGTCAACATTGTCTTGATTCTTGATTTTTGAAAACGTACTTTCTTTGGTTTTGGCTTGCCTTTCGACTTCCGTTCTGCTCGTTGATGCTTAGTATCAGGATTATATTTAAATCACCATGTTTCATCTGTTATTATAGAACCAGTAAATTTGAGGCGCTTTCAGCAGTTTTAACGATGTCTTTAGAATGCTCTACATAAGAGATTTCTTTGTTTTCATTTAACTGATGTGCACAACCTGAAATCTTCAGTTAAAATTATCTGAATTGTAAACGTAATTGAATTTAATTCTTCAGCTGACATTCTTACAGTCATATTTGCATCGATAGATATGATTTCACGGATTTTTCAACTAATTCAGTACGATTTGCAGCTTCTGGACATCTAAGTCACTTAAATGTTCAAGACCATTTTTACATCACGTAAACCACGTATAAGTTGTGTACATTAATTTACATTGGGGCAAACATTAATCACCATAAACTTTGTCCAAAAATTCATACGTTTCAACAAATTTTTTTTCAAGCTTGAAACAAAATTTAGTATTTGCTATTTGTTCTGTTGTGTTTTTACGACATAACAGTGTGAAAAGTCCCCGGTCTACCATAGTAAAACACAGTTTTTTGGCAAAATTCGATTTTATTATTCAACATAGTTGCCTTCGAGGGCGATACACCGATTATAGCGTTCTTCCAACTTTTCGATACCATTTTTGTAGTACGAATTGTCTTTAGCCTCGAAATAGGCCTCAGTTTCGGCGATCACCTCCTCATTCCTGCTAAATTTCTTCCCGGCTAGCATTCTCTTGAGGTCTGCAAACAGAAAATAGTCGCTGGGGGCCACATCTGGAGAGTACGGTGGATGGGGAAGTAATTCGAAGCCCAATTCACTTAATTTAGCCATTGTTTTCATTGATTTGTGACACGGTGCATTGTCTTGGTGAAACAGCACTTTTTCTTCTTCATATGGGGCCGTTTCTTTGCGATTTCGTTCTTCAAACGGTCCAATAACGCTGTATAATAGTCGCTGTTGATGGACTGGCCCTTTTTAAGATAATCTATGAAAATTGTTCCATGCGCATCCCAAAAAACTGACGCCATAACTTTTCCAGCTGACTATTGCGTCTTTCCACGCTTTGGAGCCGGTTCATCGCGCGCAGTCCACTCGGCTGACTGTCGATTGGACTCTGGAGTGTAGCGATGAATCCATGTTTCATCCATTGTCACATATCGAGGCAAAAACTTGGTTTTATTACAATTTAACAGCTTCAAACACAGCTCAGAATCATCAACTCGTTGTTGTTTTTGATCGAATGTGAGCTCGCGCGGCACCCATTTTGCACAGAGCTTCCGCATGCCCAAATATTCATGCACGATGTGTTCAACACGTTCCTTTGATATCTTTAAGATGTCAGCTATCTCGATCAACTTTACTTTATGGTCATTTAAAATAATTTTGCGAACTTTTTTGATGTTTTCGTCGGTGACAGCCTCTTTTGGTCGTCCACTGCGTTCGCCGTCTTCGGTGCTCATTTCACCACGTTTAAACCTAGCATACCAATCAATTATGGTTGATTTTCCTGACGTAGAGTCCGGAAACTCCTCATCAAGTCATGCTTTTGCTTCAACGGCATTTTTTCCCCTCAAGAAGCAGTACTTTATCAGCACACGAAATTCTTTTTTTCCATTTTTTTAAATAACAAAAGTAGCTTCACTCTTAACGCAATATCTCAGTAACTAATGGTCGGATTGCTGTCAAATTTTGACACGTTTCGTTTGAAGGTTAGTATTATCTAAAAAACACATGGATTTAATAACAGTAACGCCATCTGTGTGTCAGACCGGGGACTTTTCAGCCGACCTGGTAAATACCAAAAAAACTGACACTAAAACGCGTGTAAATTTCACACTTTTATCCGACTAGCATGACCAAAATGCGGCATCTATCGTGATTAAACAAATGTTTGTTTAATTTTGTTTTATTATATTATTTATTGAAAAAATCAGGATAGTTTCTGTCTAAAAGAAAAGCTCTTATGGAGTTGTTTAGAAAAGTTTCTGATGCCATAGTTGCTGAATCTTTTCTGCTAGAGGCAATATCTAATACGCTTTTTTCTATGTTTTTACTTAAGGTTATGGGAGTCAGGTATACGAGGGTGGTTTCAGAAGTTCCCGATCCAACAAAAAAAACAAAAATTTTGGAAAGAAATATATTTATTTTTCAAGATAATCTCCTTTCAGCTCTATACACTTTTCCCAGAGATGTTCAATAAATTCGATACCCTTTTTATAGTAAGAACTGTCTTGCTCCTCAAAATAGCCATTAACTGCCCACATCATTTCTTCATCGTTGGAAAATCTTTGACCACTGAGTCATTTTTTCAAGTTTGGAAACAGAAAATAATCCGAGTGTATGAGATAGTAATTCAAACTTGTCTTGATGAAACAACACTTTCTTCTTTGCCAAATACGGCTGTTTTTGCTTGATTTCTTCTCTCAAACGTTGCAGTCCGACTAGCATGACTTTTTTTAGAAAACGCCATATCCATTGTCTGCATTCGTCTGCCATGTCAGTTTGTTTTATGATACATTTAGTATAGTTTCTGGTTTTCACAACTGGATCTTGTATTGCAATCATGAAATCATTAGTGTTTGCGTAAATATTTTCAATTTTCATCCATTTGTTGGTTGCCTGTTTGTCAATATGTGTTTGCATTATCTAGTGAGCATGTATTTTCCTATTAATTGGTTTTTGTAGATTTCTATTTTATTGTTGTTGATTATTATGATGATGATATGATTTTGTCTGCTTCTGCTATTGTTTTGTGAAGGGTGTTGTTTATTATTATTAATATTATTATGGCGTAGATTTCTCGCACTTCCTCGGCCTAACGTTGGAAAATTTTTCACTCAATCCATAAGTCTATGGCAGTGGTTCCCAAAGTATGCGCCGCGGCGCCCAGGGGCGCCGCGACAGCCTCGCCAAAACGAAAAAAATTGTAAAATATAATTTTGTAAAAATGAATTCATTAGGACCGAATACATTTTTGAAACTCTTATTGCTTGTACCCAATTGCGTTTAAAATGATTCTGTTTTGTATTAATTAGTTATGATACTATTTCTGTTTTCAAAATAAAAGCGATTTTCTTTATTTTTCGATTTATTTACGTTTTCCTTCTCCTCCTTATTACAATTACTAAAAAAAACAAATTTACCGTTATCCATCGCAAAACGGTATTTACTACAAGTTTTATGAAATTCTGTATGTATGTCCATTTAAAGGTTCTTAAAATAAGTAGTTGCGACTGTGCTGAACAAATGAAGCTTATTAGTCACTTTGTGAGATATATTATTGATTGAGAAGAAGATTGACTCTTCCTGTTGTTTTTATAATGACTACTTTTTGTATGTTTGTGCGTATTTCGATTTAATTTTAGATTTTGTATGTGATGGAGAAATTGCTTTGTTGCAATAGTTGTTACTGACATCTCAATCGGTGTTATTGTGACTGCTTTTTTGTTCCAAAGCTCTTTCAGTTTGATTAAAGGTGGTGTATAATTTACTATTTTCTCTAATTTTTTGTGTAATGTTCGTATCATTTGGTATCAAAATGTCTATTATGTAAGTTATTTTTTGGTTTCTTTCTATTAATAAGGGTAATATCTGGTCAGTATAGTTTGTAATCATTATTTTCAAGGATACTTACTGCTGTGTATTTGTAATATACCGTGTTAGTTTTCATAAGTTAATGATCAATAAGGTTGATATAAGTCAATCAACCACAGGCTCCATCAAATTCAACTTCATAAGTTAATGTTTAAATTCAAGTTCTTGGTGTATAATTTTTGCTGCAATATTGTGTGTCTTTGTATAATTCTTACCAACAAGTACTTTGCACCTTCCTGGTATATGTTCTGCAGTTTCTTTGAATTGGTGACATTGTCGGCAATTCTTATTTTCTAGAGATTTTTTAATTAAGAATTTTCTATAGTTCTTTGTGACAATTACATCGTCTCTTATTGCTAATACAAATCCTTCTGTTTCTGGAACAATCGTTCCACTTTTACCAATTAATATGATAGTCCTTTTTCTATGTTTATGCCATGCATTATTTGTAATAAGTGGCGTTTACTGTTCTTCTGGATCATTTCTCTTTCGTTCGTTGTGTGGTTATTATTTAAATTTGCTGTTTGCTTGTGTTTAGTGTGTTCATAATATCGCTCTCATATTATAAATTAGATTGCAAGGGATACAGCGGATTGCGGTATTTCCTATTAGACGATCGAGAATATTTTCAATCTTCCTTAAATCGGAGGTAATTTTGATGGAGCCTGTGGTTTATTAACCTGATCACTGAAGGTTGTTATATAACCCATTGCCACATTAATTTTCGTATTCTGTATACGTATACATCAGCAGATAATTAAACAGTGTCGCATCTGGAAAACTACGGTAAAAATACCCGTACGAAAACAAATTCCGCATGCGATCCGTCCCGCCGAAAGCCAAAACGAACACATGTGTACGTTTTGGCAACCTTCAGTGATCAAGTTTCTTAAATCGATCAAGATCTTCACAAGTTAAATTAAACTATTACAAGTAATGTTTATTTTTTCATTCCGTAGACTATTACATGATCGTAAGGGGATAAAGTATCATTAAATTTTTTTTCCATTACTGTTTCAATTCATTAACGTCAGCTCTAAAAGTTGGCAACACTAGTACAACCACATTAAGCCATATCTTAATGTCCGTGCATTCATTTCGTTAGATTACACTTTTTTTAGAATGTTCGTGAATTAAAGATAAGGAGAAAATATGCATTTGCGGTATGATTTCGTTTTATACAAGTTAAGGTCGTCTTTGTATTCTTTGAGAAAGAAAAATATTCTCATTTTATCTTATATGTGTGAATATAACACTTTATATACATATTCATTTGTAGCACTCCACACAAATGATCTAATATTGACAACCGCCAAAGTAACATAACCAAACAAATGTAGTAGAAATGTACATACATATGTGTGTAACTACATACATACGCGAAGATTGTTCATTCGTAGAGGTAGACTACATTCTCTCATAAATGCATTGAATACGGGCTTTTACAGGTTTCTCTGTCCCTGTCTCATTCCGTGGTGTCATTGTTAGTCGGATCGTCGTATATCTTCATCTGGAAACTGGTATTGTTGTCTGATCTCTATTGTTAAATCTATTTACCCCGCTATTATAGTGATACCATTTAACGGGCTGTTGAAATTCTTTGTTCTTGTGGGAGTCGAAGTTCCGATATGACTGCTTAATGCCGGTTTTTGCAACGTAAACAGCCGAAAATTTGTTCCGTGAAAGCGTTCCATCGATTGACTTTGTATTCATTCACGTTTGATAAGTTTTTGTTTGGTATTTCCCTTAAAAAGTCGCCTATTAATTGCGACCCAAAAATAGAACGTTCAGAATTACCATTTATGTATGCATATACAAGGGTTGCTATGAAAATATAAAGTAAAAGTATATGAAACAGTAGTTATAAATGGTTTTATTATTTTTCAAAGTAGTCGCTTTTACAATTTTGCATTCAACTGAACAAATATTAGAAATGCATTTGTAAGTAAATATCTTGAAAATTTTCTGGGTAAACGTGTAATTATAATATACTTTATTTGTACAGATCATATACATATACGAGGGTGGTCTGAAAAGATACAAGACATTTTTTCTTAAAATTTATATTTATTTTTCTACATAGTCTCCTTGTAACTCTACATACTTCTCCCAGCGATGCTCCCATCTCTTTAACCCAATAAAATAGTACTAATTGTTCACGAAGATGATTTGACGAAAATGTCTGTCCTCCGAGCGCAATTTTTAAATAAGGGAGCAAAAAGAAGTCGCTTGGGGCTAGATCTGGTGAGTAAGGCGGATGGTCAAGCAGTTTAAACCGTAATTCGTTGATTTTCGCCATGGTGAAACAGGATTTTCTTTTTCTGCAAATGTGGCCGTTGTTCCACAATTTTTATCTCCAAAATAATTGTTCACTAAGGTGATTGCTTCCTCATTTGACGAAAATCTCTATCCTCCGAGGGCAATTTTTAGATGAGGGAACAAAAAGAAAATGCTTGGGGCTAGATGTGGTAAGTAAAGGGGATGGTCAAGCAGCTCAAACTGTAATTCGTGGATTTTCGCCATGGTGCGAGACGGCGCGTTGTCTTGGTGGAACAGGACTTCCTTTTTCTGCATATGTAGCTGCTTCTCTGCTGCTGTAATAGTTTTTCCTTTTTGAAGATAATCGATTAAAATAATTCCATGACTATCCCAAAAAAACAGTGGCAATCACTTTCCCAGTCTAAAAAACAGTTTTTGCTTTTTTTGGAGCCAGTTCCCTTTTTGCAGTCCACTGTATTTTTGTTTCGGGCGTATAATGGTGTATCTAAGTTTCATCTACAGTAATTAATCGGCTTCTAAACTCGGACTTAGAGCTTTGGAAATGTTCATTTGAACACGTTTTTCGTCTAATGCTAGCAAATGCGGCACACAACGCGCGGACAGCTTTCCCATGCCTAAATCTTGATTTAACATGTTACAAACACGTTCTTTAGACATATTCATAGTCTTTCCTATCTCTCTCATTTCAATTCGACGATCGTCTAGCACCAATTGACCAATTGGTACTAGACAAGTTTAGCAATGTTATCGTCAGTAGTTGCAGTTTTTGGACGTCCCGAAAGTTCATCGTTTCCCAAGCTCTTACGGCCACTTTTAAACTCAGCTGCCCAAAATTTCACTGTGGAAATGATGGTGCAGAGTCCCCGTACGCAGTGTCCAACTCATCTTTGATTTGCGTAGGCGTATTGCCTTTCAAAAACAAATATTCAATGACAGCTCGATACTCGACACTCACATCGACTCACTCAAATAACAACTGTGCGTCCAAAATGGCTGAAACTTTGGTGAGCACCTGATAATAGTTACACAACTACATTCCCTAGCTTCTTTTGGTGAGTGCTGCCATCTTCATGTTGAGGTCGGAAACTTTTCAGACCAGCCTCGTATAATCCCCAAAGTGGTCTATATGGATCCACAGGGGTATCTCGCTGAGTGTCCTTATCAACGAGAAAAATATTTAGAGATTGTTACATGCTCATTTATCTTTCATTTATATTTTGTGAACACCTTTGTATATTGTCTTTCATAATTCGTATGTTACTGAATATTTGGTATTGCTACACCATCTGCGATATGTGATAGTGAAAGGTTGTTATACTTGTTACCCAAGGAATCTATGGCTCATATCATGGGCAAGCCAGATAATTATTTCTGGGCTATTTTACATGTTTAATTGTTGGCATCTTTAATTGGAATTAGTAATTTATAATTAATTATTGTAATAATGAGCCTGTAATTTACATTTTCGTCTGTCTTATTTCTTTCTTACGCCTACACGTCATGTTAGGCATAACGCATTGTCTCCGATGCACGTGTTCGCTTTTCCTACCTTCAGAGAAGTAGGTCTTCATCTGTCATGTGGTAGAGTTTTATCTGGTAATAAAGCTTGCATATAATTAAAAAAGGAACGTACCTTACAGCTTCTTGTTGGAATAACATTATGTCGATCGTTGAATGCATCGACTTAGGATTTATTTGTTTTGGATTGTATCAGATTAAGTCGAGCATATTGCGATTACGTCAGATAAAAATTGTCATCTTGACTTTGTCTTCTGACTTATTAGAAGGACGAAAATCCCATTAACACCTTCAGCACTGATGTGAGGTGGGCCAATTTTAATCATTGCATTACATAATATCCTAATCTGCTTTTTTCTCTTTTTTACGTTGACGTTAGATTTTTTTTTGCGGTCTAAATACGAGACCCTAGTGAAGATTACATCACCAAATGACAGCAAAAGAAGTGTTATTCCCATCTTATTGCAGCCGCCTTGCTAAAGACCCCTTAGGCATAGAATTTCTATCTTCGAGAACTGCCATTAGGAGCGCACGAAGCAGTTTCGAGGGTTTTCAATCCTGTACAGTTCGTACTTACGTATCTTTTATATTTTATGGTATATACATATATCGTTGAGCGTATATGCAGTTAATGATTTAGCGTAACTATTGAGTTCATCAGAGGACAGCTAATTAGTGGAGATCTACATATGTCTAATAATGACCATTACACCGTAGCTCTGACCGCTGATAATTATTGAATCTGTACGTACAAATATATGCCTAATTAGTTTTAATCATTCATTGATGATGTACATATTCATTGGTTTCGATTTAATAACTAGTTTATAAACAGCGGAAGATTATTACATCGTAGATAGTTTTGGCCGCTTGTAATTCTTGGATCTATGCTCATATCTAATTAATTTCTATAATTAATCGTTACCAGAAGTTACGTAAATTCAATAGCTTTGATTTAAGTACTAGTTTATAAACAGATGATGATTAATACACCCTACATAGCTTCGGCCTTTGATAATTATTGCATTTGCGCTTACATGTATCTAATTCATTTTACTTACTGATCATCATAAAAACGTTTATATATTCAATAGTTCTGATTAACTTGCTAATTCAGGCCCCGTTGTTAATTATAAAAGCATTATACACGTCTTCCAATAAGAGGTTTCATTTTGATATGTAAAAAAAACGAATATTTTTAAGTGAAATTATCGGACGCTTATTTAATTGTAAAGAGGAGGGTATGCCATTAATAATGGAAAACAATCTCAGGGAAAAGGCTACGTGTGCAGGACCATATTCTTTTCATGAAATTTTCCATCACCAATTCGCATATTTGCGGCTGTATGTCTCGACAACTTCACGAATTCCATCTTTGAGGTCTTGAATCGATTGTGGGTCATTGGCATATACCTTATCTTTCACATAGTCTCAAAGAAAAAATTTTAAATGGGTTAAATCACAAGATCTTGGTGGCCAATTGTGATCGCCTTTTCGAGGAATCACATGGTTAGGAAACATTTCACTCAAGAGAGTGATGGTATCGTTACTCGTGTGGCACGTAGCACCGTCTTATTGAAAATAAACGTCATTCACATCAATATCTATCAATTTCGCCTATACAAAATCATTAATCATCGTTCGATAGCCCAATCTATTCACCGTAGCAGTTGCTGCAGCCTCATTTTCGAAAAAGTACGGTGCAATGACTTTGCAAATCAAAAACCGCACCAAACAGTCACACGTTGAGGATGGAGAGGCTTTTCAACAGTAATTCTTGGATTTTCTGAGCCCCAAATGCGACATTCTGCTCGTTAACGTAGCCTCCGAAGCGAAAATGGACCTCATCATTCAAGACGACATTTCGATGAAATTCCAGATCAATTTGATGCATTTCAAGGGCCCAATCAGCAAAGAACGACGTTGTTGATGGACGGTATGAGTGAGTTCTTGTGTTAACTGAACTTCAAAAGCCTTAAGACCCAAGTCTTTATGCAAAATACGGTGTAATGTCCTTTGTGGAATGCCCAATTCCAAAGACCGACGGGAAATGGACAAACCTGGGTTTTCCTCAACACTATGAACTACAACAGCAATATTCTCAGTTGTTCTTGAGCGACATGTACGAGTTCGAATCTTCTAACTTGTCCCAACAGCTCAAATTTTTCCACTAGTTTCACAATTGCTGGCCGAGAAGGTGCTTCACGACGACCCAAAAATGCACCATTTTCGTAGTGAACTTTAATAATTTCAATGTGTTGTCGAAGCTTACATATATCGTTCCATTTTTATTAATGGCATAGTTTTTATTTGTCATCTGTCAAGTAGTTACAGAATGACTCATAACAACTGTTAAAATGGCGGTCTATTGAAAATGAAATGTCTTATTGGAACACCTTTTAGACACCTAGTACATTTAACACAGATTTTGATGTTAATAAATGTACATAAATATATAAGTAAGCGCTTCACGATTGGAAATTAATGAAAAATTAGTATTTCTGTTATATCGTCGTTAATTAAAATCACAGAAATTAATTAAAAATTTTTGCGTGGTAGCAGGACTCGAACCCGTATCTTCCGTTTGCTAGATGACTGCCTTACTAATTAGGCTATCAAGCAGTATAGTTTCGTGTATTCTAATATACCATAAATTACATTATGGAAACAAATCTAATGGCTATACAGTGCAGTCAAGTGATGATGTTAATAATTATAAAAATATAATATAATAAATATATAATTAAGCGCTTTCTGATGGGAGATTATTGAAATATTAGTACTTTCTACTGTACCCTTGTTGATTGTAATCAGAGGAATTAAGTAAAAATTTCTGTATTGGGGCAGGACTCGAACCTGTATCTGCCGTTTACTAGATAGCTGCCTTAGTAATTAGGCCGCCTAGCAGTATAGTTTTGAGTTTCCTAATATATCATAAATTACATTATGGAAACATATCTAATAGCGCAGTAAGGTTGTGATGCTATTAATTGTACATAAATTTATAATTAAATTAATGTAAACATAGTATTTTCTGCTATACCATCGTTGATTATAATCACCGAAAATAATTAAAAATTCCTGCGCTGGAGCATTGGAGGATCTGATTATTACTATTATAATTCTAATCTATCAGCTTGGAATTTTACTAGGTTCTGGTTTATTTCGTTTTGACTTTTTTCAATAAAACTCTGAATAAAAATTGTACACATTTCTTTTTTTAATTTTAAATTTGCTATTAGATTGAGTAGCTGTAAGAAACATATTTAATGTTAGTAAGTCTTGGAAAATTCAATGCTATGCAAGCAGAGTGTTAACGACAAATAAAAATCCGTAAGTGGTCTGCGAGTGAAGAATGTTTGGAAATACCTCATTGTTTAAAAGTATCTGAAAATAAGCGCCTCATACGTATTTTATTTTTAATAGGCGGGAACAAAAAATCCCTGGTTGATAGATTCGAGTCATATAATTGGGTGTTTTTTAAGCTGCACGAGAACTATCGATATCGATAACGATGGTTTGACAGCTGATAATGTCAAACTGCGTTGACATTTCTGTTCAGTAAGGTTTGGCAAGGCATCATGAATCGTTTAACGTCAGAACATCGCTTCCAAATTGTGGAAATTTACTTTGAAAAAATAAATCCGTTGGTGAAGTTCATAGAGCACTTTGTACTTTTTACGGTCAAAATAGTCGGCCTAGTAAGCAAGCAATTCGTGCAGTTACTGATCGTTTTCGCACTAATTTTACACTTCTCGATTTAAAATCATCAAGACAAAGAAATATGTGTACCGAAGAGAATATTGCTGCTGTAGCGCGAAGTATTGAAGAAGACGTCGAAATATCGATTCGTCGTCGTTCTCAACCTGTTGACATTTCTCCTTCGATTACGTGGAAAATTTTACGTAAAGATCTTGGTTTACGTGCCTATAAAATACAGCTCGTGCAAGAATTGAAGCCAAACGATCATCGTTTGCGTCGCATTTTTGCTGATTGGCCTCATTTCAAACTGGCCGAAGATGAGCATTTTTATCAAAGAATTGTGTTTAGTGATTAATCTCATTTCTGGTTAAATGGCTACGTCAATAAGCAAAATTGCCGTATTTGGGGCAAAGAGAATTCTCAAGCCGTTTACGAATTACCATTACATCTATTAAAATTGACTGTTTGGTACGGTTTACACGCTGACGGCATCATTGGTCCATATTTCTTTCGAAATGCGCGAAATAGCGCTATCGAGCCATGCTGACTGAATTTTTGTTTCTAAAAATTAATCAGTTAAACATCGACGACATTTGGTTCCAACAAGACGGCGCAACTTGCCATCCAACTTGCCTTAACAATCGATTTATTGCAAAATCAATTTGATGACAACTTAATTTTCAGAATTGGTTCTGTTCACTGGCCCTCTCGTTCGTGCGATTTAACGCCTCTGGATTATTATCTGGTTTTTGCCTTGGTCGCCCATATACTCTTCCCCCAATATAATTTCTTCAATTGAATTTTAAAGCTTTAAATAAATTCATTTGAATTTTCTGTTGTTAAATTGCAGCACTGTATCATGAATGCGTATCAATTAGAAAAACACTGGTTGCTATACAACTAAAGACAATATCTACTACTGGGAAATACTTTTTTTTACGTAAAACCGGGCTTCTGTTTTGTTTAAAGGTAAAATTCTTACACACAACTGTGGATAAACATCCGTTTTTGAAACTGTAATCTGTATGCTCTTTTTCAATTTTCGATAGCATTTGTAGAAAATTAATATTAAACAACAAAATACAATACTAATTCAATACATATTATTAGATTGTTACAATGCTATATGACAAGTTTTTTTATAATACAGGTGAAATATATCGCTCGTATATCATTCAAAAAGTCAGATAGGTTTTTCTGTGGCCACAAAACATTTCCTTTCCAAACACGGCTACAATACGTTTTGCAATCATAATGCATTAGCAGGTTATGTATCGACAACACATTATGTTTGATGTTTGCACTGTAATGTATTTTTAATAGACCGAATATCCGAAGAATCGCTCTTTAAAAAAGCAATCAATATTTGAACAGTATTTGTGCAGGAAATGGTCTTTTCCATAGAGCGTTTTAAAAATAAACAAAATGTTGGGTCTAAGAAATATAATTTTTGGTAATTTTTAATATAAATACAACAAGGTTCCTATAAAGTATGTTTTAATATTTTGTAGTGAATATAAGTAATAAAAAAATACAGTAAGCGTTACTTTTCCAAACTAATGGAACCTGCACATGCTTTACGTGGAGACCCTTCCTCCGGTTTGGGCCATTTTTTAGACTGAATTCTTTTTTGAGTAGTGAAGTAAGGTATCCTCGTTTCAACAGCAGTTATTATGAGTTACCAAAAGTGGCGATATGTGTCGGACTCGAGTTTTTGTTCCAGTCCAACAACCTTGGTATCCAACGAGCTTATTCACTCTCAAATATTCGTGTAAAATCTCATAAATCTGTCATGTACGTGTTAGTGTTAGTGCCTCACACTAGCATTAATCTTATGAATAGTTATTCATATATCATGTTTGAGTAGGTTCTCCACGGTAGCAATACTTCTTTCATTTACGGAGGTGCGGATCGTATTCTAGTGATATTTTGACAGCTTTAAAGCCATCGACCTAAACTCTCCAAATACAATTTGCAAATGTTGAAGCATTACTGAAGGTTTTATGTCAAACAAAAAAAAAATGATAGCCATAAAACGACAAAAGCGCTGGCCGAAAATCCCGAAGCACAGCTTTGGAACTCGAGCTACAGGTAAAAACGGTTAATGAACTTTGGTCGCTGGAATATTTAAAGCTTGACTACAAAAGAAGACCAAATGTTTAGAAAACTCCACAATATTGGTATTGTAGTTTTCAGCGAAACGAAAAAGAAAGTACAAGAGAACAAATAAAAAAGGAGTACATATAATTTGGTACGTAGAATTCCGCGGTCGTGATCCATGCTATCTGCTTCTGGGTTTCCGGGCTGGAACCGCGTCACTATTATATCTGCCCACGTTTCGTACCCATTTGTATGGGACATCTTTAGGTAAGAAATCTTTAAGCATCCCAATAACCTTAACCGCGATGATGGCTACCCCCTATATAACGCTTGGCAATCCTGCATCTCTAATCTACCCAACCGCAACCGTAACGCTCCATTCACCCATTATCCATATATAAACGCATCCCCCATCGACTTACACCAGTTTCAGTGCAGTAGTTCAGCCCTGAAGATGTCCCATACAAATGGGTACGAAACGTCGGCAGATATAATAGTGACGCGGTTCCAGCCCGGAAACCCAGAAGCAGATAGCACGGAGTACATATACTTTTGGAATGGATAGGAAAAACCTAAGCTGGCATGATCGTGACCATAAAATGTAAAAAAGAAACTAGGAGTAAATATAGTATACTGGAATTCAAAAAGTGAAAGAATCTTAACTATAGATGAGAAAATAAAACCAAAATTTGTATGATTCTTCGGAGTCTATCCGCTTACACACGACAGTATAGGTATAAAGAAAGATTTTTTTGACGAACTCTCCGAGAAACTAATTAAAATAAAAATAACCACGACATTCTTATATTAGGAGATTTTATCGGAAAGATAAGTAAATCCCTAGTCAGCAAAGTAATTGGGCAATATGGTGACCGTGAGATCAACGTGAAAAGAATAAGATGGTTAGAACTTTGTAAACAGCATTGAGTAAAAATACTAAATGGATTCTTTTAACATGAAGATGTACATAACAGCACACGGATCCAAAATATTAAAAACCTCAGATCCCTCTTCCGTTCATCTATAGGACTATTTAACATGAAAGTGTAGAGAGAAGCAAGGTGTGGATCAGACTATTTACATGTAAGGGCAAGGGCACCTTCAGATCTAAAATACAACAAAGAAATAATAAAAAAAAAAACAGAATCGAAAGACTATTAAACCTAATATTTACAATGTAGATAAAGAAAGACTTCATTAGCTTTCTCTACAAAATATGACTCTCCAAAATAAAGGAAGAGGACACAATGATCATAAAAGAAAGAAATGAACGAAAAACTTAAAGAAAAATTACGTATGGTAACATAGGAAGCTTTCAGAATAAGAGACAAAAGATCAAGAAACTTCTGATGGACGACGTATATCAGATGAGTTGATGGAAGAAAAAAGGAGGTTGATCCTTAAGTACCTGGGCGCAAAGGATGCAAAAAATCGAAACCAGTGCAATCGATACTGATATGAAATTAAAAAATAAACAGAAATGATGAAGAATATAGTAGAGGATAATAAATGAAGGCAGATCAACGCATTAATGAGAAGATCTAGCTCCAGAGACAATTATAGACAGCTTGAGAAGAAATTAAATCGAAGAGGAAAAATACATCCTATAAAAACGGAAGTATCGTAAAACTATTACAAAAATCTGATGACAGAACAGTGAAGTGAATATTTAGACATTCCTCAAAATACGAACGAAGTAGAGAAGAAAGAAGTAGAGCAAATTACAGTAAAGACGGTGGAGAAAGCTCTACCAAAAATGAAAAATAATCGTAAAGCCTCACGACCAATTGATCTACCTAAATCTAGTTATTAAAAAATAAGAACACTAGAAATTATTTGCAACATATTTAATAAGCGACTAGTGGGGAAAGCTATACCAACAGATTGGAAAATTTTGTATACAAATTCAATCTATAGAAATGGAAACAGAAATTGCAGGGAAATAAGAATAATGTTATGCGTAGCAAGACTATACGGAAAGGGTCTTAGCACCAGAATAAAAGAAGAAAGAGGAAATAGAGAAACAATATGGTTTTCAACGGGGAAGATTTTGTACGGACAACTTAAAAGAGAAGGAGGTGGAAAAAACAGGGAATTCCATATTACCTAGATAGACCTATAAAAAGCTTTTGATTCCGTTCCCCTTTAAAACTTATGGATTGCTTTAGAACAACCGGGCATCAACAAAGTGTATATAAACGAAATCAAAGCATTGTGCAGAATAAACAGCTGTAGTTAAGATCGGAAACAAGACCTCTCTATCTTTCTCCCTTACAAAAATAGTTAAGCAGGGCTGTTGCCTCTCGCCAACCCTTTTTAAAATTTATCTTCGAATGACACAACATTTAATTAGAAAATGCAGTCCGATCAGAGTATGGCTATATTATTTACTAAACCCTTGACTAAAATTTCTAACATAAAATTGTGCTAAAATATAGGCGTACTATAATGAAATTAATATTTTGATTTAGTGATACAAATGAGAAACTACATAATTCACTACCCGATTAAAAAGCCCTCATCGGCGTATGAAACTTCTAAAAATTTAACAGTCTTGTTCTTATATTCACAGTTCATTTTTTCTGCGAAATACAGCTTCCTCATTTTAAGGAAAGCGTTGTTTAAGCGTGTGGCTGCCTGAAAGCTGGAAGACTTTTTCATTTTAATATTCATACTCATTAATTCCAAACAAAGCTCCGCGGATTAGTTTCAAGAAATGTAGGATAATTACGTCTGTGCTTTATCTTACACAAATCTCGTAGTGAAAATAAACGTTTCGATTAAAAAATATAAGCATTCTTACTCTCTTGTACAAGGCGATTATGCTGAATACAAATGGAGTAAATAATTTATTCTTTTACGCAATATCTTCGTATTTGCAACACGTTTTCTTCTTATTTCTCTGCTCTTTTTCGCTATAATTCTATATTTTAATATCTTTACAAGACAGTTGCGCTTTCATTTATTTTATTTTTCATTATTTATATTTTACACACATTTCTACTTATACTTTCGTTGAATTTGTTTTGTGCTTAAGCTAATGAATCAATTGTTATCAACATATATCCCCTAGGGGGATGTGACAGCACTAAATGAGGGGCGCGAACATATCGAAAATATAAAAAAATTATATTAATTTTTGTTGAAAATTGTTTAATTTACTTAAAGAAAAGCAATAAATTACATTCTGACATATTACAAACGAGTTTAATAATTACTAGTGACTCTCTTGGGCTTGTCTTGGAGAGGAAAATTTTTCGATAGAAAGTTTTTTATATTTGAAATTAACACTATGTGTTCTTTTTCTATATACAGTTGAGGGCTATATGTTTTTTAAAAGCAGCCACCGTAGACAATACAATTTCGTAAACCGAGGATGTTGAAATGGTAATAATATACAAAACACTCCTGTTTTCAGGGCAGAAAGTTCATCTATTCATGCTCAAAATTCAAACAGTGATTTCTTACCAAATTGTCTTTTGATTTCACCACTTACCATGAAGTCTATAAAGATTTCCTTTTCATCAGTTGTGAAATCTGGACGTGAGTATTTCGAGATAGGATCTTAATCCACCTGTAACTTGTTGCGAAGTTGTTGTCAGCAAAAAATTCTTTTTAAAATCCTTTGCCGACATGGCTAAATAATTTTGAATATACTATAATATAGTTTACTATTACAAAAATAACTTCAATATGTTACCCTTCGGCCTTGTAAGTTTTAACAAAATAATCCACATTTGCAAACATTTCTAGGTTCTTTTGCTTTATATTTCAATTTATGAATTGATTCTATACATGTATTTTTTAGATTCATGGGTTTTATGTGTAACTTACATAAGGATACAATACATTAATTCTACAACAATTACAACTATTTACAATTATTCCTAACTTATGTGTTGCTTAATTGTATTGAATTAGAAAATTTTCATATATGTGCCTTTGAAAATATTATCAAATAAGAGTATTATTGTGTTTAGTAGTATGTCCTTAGAATTTTACTTTTAATGTAATACAAAATCAATTTTATACGCTTAATATACGAGGGTGGTCAGAAAAGTTTCCGGCCTACAAAGATACAAGACATTTTTTCTTAAAATTTATATTTGTTTTTCTACATAGTCTCTTTGTAACCCTACACACTTCTCCCAGCGATGCTCCCATCTCTTTAACCCGTCCAAATAGTACTAATTGTTCACGAAGGTGATTGCCTCCACATTTGACGAAAATCTCTGTTCTCTGAGCGTAATTTTTAGATGAGGGAACAAAAAGAAGTCGCTTGGGGTTAGATCTGGTGAGTAAGGCGGATGGTCAAACAGTTTAAACCGTAATTCGTGGATTTTCGCCATGGTGTGATGTCTTGGTGAAACAGGATTTTCTTTTTCTGCAAATGTGGCCGTTTTTCCACAATTTCTGCTTTTAGCTTGTCAAGTAATGATGCGTAGTATGCTCCTGTAATAGCTTTTCCTTTTCGAAGATAGTCGATTAAAATAATTCCAAAACCGAAAATACAGTTTTTGCTTTTTTCTGGTGCCGGTTCCCCCTTTGCAGTCCACTATTTTGACTGTACGTTTGTTTCGAATGGTGTATCCAAGTTTCATTTACAGAAATTAATAGGCGCCAAAACCCGGATTTATTGCGCCTAAATTGCGCCAACGTTGGAAATGTTGATTCGAAGACGTTTTTCGTCTAACGTTAGCAAACGCGGCACACAACGCGCGGACAGCTTCTTCATGCCTAAATCTTGATCTAACATGTGACAAACACGTTCTTTGGACACATTCATAGCCTTTACTATCTCTCACTTTAATTCGACGGTCGTCTAGCACCAATTAGTGAACTTTAGCAATGTTATCGTCAGTAGTTGCAGTTTTTGAACGTTGCGAACGTTCATCGTCTCCCAAGCTCTTACGGACACGTTTAAATTCAGCGCCCAAATTTTCACCATCTTTTATTTATGAGTGCTAGCATCTTCACGTTAGGTCGGAAACTTTTCAGATCACCCTCGTGTGTGTATATATATAGAAACGGTTTTCTGTAATTAAGTTTACAGATTTGGCGAGAAACTAAATTTGTAAATACAATAGATTGTATGACGTCAAATAACTCAAAAGACAACTCTCTGAAACACACGGGAATTAATCGGAAACATTTTAGTAATTCAAACTTATAAAATACTCCCACACTAAATACATCTTATCTATAGCTTTCTCTAGGTTTCTATATAAATTACTCGATAAAAATATATTTGACGATGCGTGTACCTTAATCTACATCTTTAATAAAATTAACCCAGCTCAGTACAAATTGTAAATTAATTGCAAAATAAGTATACATTGTTTAGAGATATTCGAGCACTAATTATGTTTTCATAATTATGAAATGTTTATACAATTTTAAAAATAGTGTTCAGTTACCCAAACAGAAAGCATTCTGTTTGTATTATTTAGTGGATTTTCGTTAGTGTTTTTAAAGCCGTATTGTCTGCTAGGAACACATTTTTATGCATTAAATAAATTTGAATATTTTAAATTTTGTTTCATATAAAATTAGACACCTACAATATTAGTATACATGAAAACTGCATTACAAAAATGGGTAAAGAAGTTAAATCATCATCTGCGATTTTCGGAACGTGAAAATTAACATACTTTCGTGACTGTAATGAAAGCGGTTGTCTCTTGTTGATATAATGCACAGTATTATAAATCCCACATAAATTCATAACAATGTCCGCTGACGTTGACTAATATAACTTATATTTGCACTGAGAATAGTTGGTTAAAATGAAATTTACATCATTCTCATTTTGAAAGAGTCAGAACAAACCGCTGCTGTATAGTAAGTAATGTAAATTAGATCTCATATATTGTATTTAGAAGAGCATATGATATCTACAGTCAGTTACAAAAGTCTTCGTACACCACGTAAATGTTGAATGTCATCAAATGAGAACATCATACAGAGTAATAAATATTACTATGTATTCATTAATCATCAATTCATTGTTATATATCGATAGAATACGCTTCCACTTGTGTGGGATTTTTTACATTTGGTTCGTTTAGGAAATCCTAAATGCCTAACAGCATCTGTTTAATTCTCCAGTCTTTCATCTAATAATGATGACCGCTCCTAACTGGTATGCCTTTGGATGAAACAGATGAGGTCGAATTTGCACTTGGGTATACTGCTGGGGTAATCATCATAAACCCTATAACCAGAAAGTTCCGATAATTTAATTTTTTTAAGTAAATAGTTTTTGTAAAAAACATATTTTTATTGGAAGCTTGAAGAAGCTACATTTGGTGAATAGGAGGTTAAAGTACAATCTGAAATGGTAATTCACCTAGTTTTTGCTGAACAATACAACTAATGTGTAACGGTTGGTTATTATGATAGAATAGCATATTCTTTCAAGTCATTGCGAGCGTTTTCTTGGTAATGACAACTTATACTTTACCCAGAAGAGTAGCTTAATACATCTTGTTGATAGTTTAGCCCCTTTATAATCGAAAGAAACGTCTTGGTCGTCTTTGACAGAGGACTACCCCAGCGTCTTCACTGTTGAAATTGTCGTTTTAATTCGGGCACATAGTAATGGAGCCAAGTTTCATCGACCGAAACAAAGTGACACAAAGGCTTGACTGGGTTGATATTAAAGAGCTTCAACTTGACATTAGGAATTCTCACTTTTTAACGTTTTAATGTGCATTCAGTAAAGGCGGCATCCACCTACCAGAGAGCTTAAGTATGCTTTGTTCGACATGTAAAATGTGAACATTCAGTAGACATGCCCACAGTTAAATTTTCCAACAATTTCTGAAATGGTAGCACGCTTTATTGGTCCAGGACAATCTTTGTCTTCGAGAATCATGTCGACAGGTTTAAAGCGAGTAATTCAGTGACAAATCATGGCCTTCGAAGAAATACTGTTGTCCGATGTTTGCTGCATATGCACAAACTTTCATTGCGTCCACATTTTTAAAAACAAGTGCTGGTTTGCACCACGAATAGCGATTTTATCCATTTTACAATTTTCACTGAATTCGTCTTCTGGAAACAATCGTATCTGTCAACCTAAACGTTAGACGATATTGAAAATTTACATAGCATCCTACTCGAAAATAATACCAATTTTTTTCATAAGTACTGATAGGCGACTCACATTTCGTCAAATCATCCTCGTAAATATACATGCAATCACTTATTAAAAACATGGCCACAATTCACCTACTTACTAATGATTTTATATAATTTGTAACAACACAAAATTAGTCTTGAAAATCATAGCAATTACAATAAAAAATGAAATAAATATTGATTGACTCGTGCTTTACAATAAAATAATAATTAGCATTGAATACATCAGTTGTTTGGTATAGATATGGCTATCATCTTAGTCCTAGTTCCAGAACCCAACACTCAGAATGCATCATCCCCCCCCCTCGCTAAATCTATTTAACCTATATACAAGGCATCACTGACGTTATCAGTAGAATGCGTCTTATAAACAATATCAAAACCATCTTTAAATCCAATTCCAAACTTTTAAACCCATTTTCAGTAAAAGAAAGTGTTTCTCTAGAATCACTTGGTAATTACATGACTTCTTGCTCGTGTTGTAGTGTATATACTGGCGAAATAAAGCGGTCCATTGACACTTGTGTTTTAGAGAATGAGTGTTGTACTAAGACCCGTATCCAATTCGATTCCATCAAAATCCTCTCCCGCAATAGTCATTACTATGGCCGAAGAATCCGTGAATCTATAGAGATCTCTAAACACCCCAATAACTTAAGCCGTAATTATGGTTATTTTGCCTCCAAACTCCTCAACGGTAACCGCAACGCTTCATTGATCCGTGACCAATATCTCTATGTAAACTCTATCACTGGAAACTTATATCAGTTCCAGCGCGACCGTTAAGCTCTGAAAATGTCCCGTACTTCCCATATGAAACATCGATGCAAGTATTCTTAAAAACCGCAGTTTCAGTCCGGAAGCCAAGATGAGGAAAGTACGTACAACGATCGCGAAAGTCTACGATTTCTCATATATGTATATTGATATACTGCCATATGAGGAAGGATAGACGATTTTAGCGATCTGAAGTCGTCAAATGACGCCAAATTTTAATATACAGCATCGCATTGGCAATACATGTTATTGATGAATACAAGTAAGTTTAACATTGGAAACTACTGCATTATGTAGACGCTATGGACTCTTTAGTTAGATATATATGATGTTTTACTTATCTATATACAGGGTGGTGCAGAAGAAACGCATGTTTTTCGAACTACTAGTACGCGGCGACCTGAGGGCGTATTGCCCTTGAATGAATGTTTGCAGATTGCCCATACAACGCAGTTTCAGTTGCTATGGAGCGTTGGAGCGTAGAGCATCGCGTGTTCGTTGTCGAGCAGTACTTTAGAAACAATGATTCCGTAGTCACAGTGTAACGTCTTTTCCGTCAAAATTTTAGAGTTGGACGTCGAGGAGCAGTGCCTAATCAAAATACTGTACTCCGATGGGTTGCATCGTTTAGAAGTACTGGATCTGTGATGAAAAAGCAACCACCTGGTCTTCCCCATTCAGTACGAACTCCGGAAAATGTAGAACGAGTGAGAACGGCAGTTGTTGCTAGTCTGAAGCGATCGACTAGACGACAGGCTGTAGCGCTGGGCATGTCACGTCGTTCGCTTCATCTCATCTTACATGATGATCTTAAGTTTCACCCGTACAAGTTAGTGATCGTCCAGCAGCTTAGTGAAGGGGATTTTGTGCAACGCAGAGTTTTGTCGCGTAATGGACGAAATTTTTACGGAAGATGCAGACGCTACAGTTCTCATGAGTGATGAAGCACATTTTCATCTAGACGGTTACGTCAATGTTCAAAATTGTCGGTTTTGGGCGTCGGAGAACCCACATCAATTGCACCAAAGACCTCTCCACAGTTTGAAAGTAACAGTGTGGTGCTGCATTTCAAAGATGGGAATTGTTGGACCCTATTTTTTTGAAAAGGAAAGAACTACAGTTACTGTGACATCAGCGCGCTACGTTGAAATGCTAAACAACTTTCTTCATCCAGAACTTGAAGTGAATATGAGAGAAATATGGTTTCGGCAGGACGGTGCCACAGCTCACACGGCGAGAGCATCCATGGAAGTGGTTCGACAAATGTTCCCAGGACATGTTATTTCGAGAAATGGTGATGTTCACTGGCCCCCTCGCTCACCCGATTTGTCGATATGCGACTTCTTTTTGTGGGGATATTTGAAATCTAGAGTCTACATGAACAAGCCTCGCACAATCAATGACCTGAAGAATTCCATTCGTCAAGTAATTGAAGCCGTGCCGAATGAAATGTTGGAGAGAGCCGTCAGTAACTTTCAGGAGAGGATCCAAATTTCTATCCAGCAAGAAGGACATCATCTCCAAGACATTATTTTTCGAACCTAATTAAAGTTTGTATATTTCAAAATGCATTAAAAAATCTATCACTTAATGCGTGTTTTTATTAATTTTATCGAACCGTTTCCCAGTCATTCAATAGTGAAAAACATGCGTTTCCTCTGCTTCACCCTGTATAATTTGAATATAAATAAAGATAATGTACGATTTAATTTTTACAATAAAGGAAAAAAAATAAATATATATAAATAAATAAATATATAAATGTACATGTAAAATCACTAAACTAAATACAATATCATAATACAATATATAAAGTGTAATTAATAAACGTAAAATAAATACTTCATACCCTTAACAGTTTTTTTAGTGACAGGTTTGCCGAATTACAAATAATCTTAGTAAGCATTTACATCTACAAAATATACTTTTTTCGATACTACTAAGACTTATATATTATTATGGAAGCGCGATAGAATTGCATGCTAAATGAGAGCTGGTATGTTAAAGAAAATTTACCTGAATTTCCCGAAACTACCATGGACACATATTTTATGTTTACCTCTTCTGAATTAACGTGTTGTAATCGATTTCTCTACTGAGCACATGTGTGTCAGAAAATACATTAAACATCTATCTTTGCACTTTACACAACAATGTTATTCTTCATATCATACGTTCAAGAATTATTGCACAAATGATAGTGACTCTAAATATCACTCTAAATTCGTAGATAATTCGTTTAACAGGTTGATTTTTATTCCGGCGCGGATCATTAATCTTTCTAAAACCAGGCTTTTATTGCTCTAGTTTTGTAAATGGGAATAATCAGATTACTGACTATAAAATAAATTTTACTTCGAGTTTATTGTATGGTATATACTCATATATATGTAGTTACATATACACATCAGAGATATAAAATATTTTCTTAAGTAAATTTAATTGTTCTAAAATTATGGATACATTTAATAAGTTCTATATCTCTTATACTTGAGAATTGACATGTACTGAAAATAATTTATGAAATAGGTTAAGTTTGACAACCAATTACGTGCTAGAAATGTCTATAAAATAAATGTAATACAGAACATTTAAGCCATATATTTAAATTTAGAAACTATATAGTTGAATGTAATCGTTTTCTAATTCTCATCATTCTTCTCTAACCCGTGCTTTCTTAATTTAATTATGTCTTACAAATCTGTAATGTTATCTGTTCATTTGAGTCAATTTAACCAGAAGAAAAGCGAATTAAAAAACTTTTAACTTCGTGTGCAGTGGAAACGTACTCGTGCGGTATTACAACATTATGGAGATCTAATATAGGGCAGTGGAAGTTATGAAATACAGACAAAAGGTCTACGAACAGGTTTTAAACCGGTAATCAATAGCTCTAAACTAATATTGAACAGATAAAGGGCAGCTTTGAACTAATAAAAGTAGATAAGCTGTTCTTTATCAGTACAAAGTTGTCCTTCATTTGTCCAATATCAATTTAGAGATGCTGAATATCTATTTAAAACTTTTGACCGAACTTCGTAACATCTACCAGCCGCCCATGTTAAATCTCCATAAAGTGGTGTTCCTCGAATCTTACTTTCTTTCTACACTTCAACAAAATTAGTTTCTTCTAGACGAGTACAGATTGAAACCGCATCTATGACACAACTCTCTTCTCTTTTACTTCGCTATCTGGCCAGATATTCAATTCCTTGAATAATTTCCTTACTTTCCTAAACTCCTAATACTGCACCATTCAGTTTACTAAGGAAGATAAATCTAGTTCACTATCCCAATAGTTAAGCCACGTAGCTAAAACCTTAATCCATAACAAATATTCCTAGCAATATGTAAATCTCATCATTAACAAATGACAGTTTTGTACACGTCTTTAATATTACAATATTTTGTTTTATTTCATATTTAGTATACTTTTTGGCTTTTACTAATTGATCTCTATTGTAATCTTCAGTTTCTGCGTAAATATTTACGATATTCATCCATTTTTTGCTTTCCTGTTTGTGAATATGTGTTTGTGTTATTTGGCCATATTTCCATTTTCTTGTTGTTGGTGTTGATGATCTTCTAGATTGAAATATATATTACTGAGATTCGATGGTCAGATTTTGTTGCCTACATATTATTGTCTTGCAAAGCGTGTTGTCATAAATAATTCATAAGAATCAGAAAGTATATTCTGAGTTATTTACTTGTTTAAAGTGTGCATTTTTTATATCAAAGAAAAGTCTTCCTCCTTCTTCTCTGGGTAATCTAAACTGTTTTACAGCAGCTTACTGATAATGTATATGATGTTTTGTGTCTATTATTCTGATGACTTGATTTAGGGAGTCTATCTCTGTGTCTTTCCATTACTGTTTATCATTATTATTATTTCTTCATATTATCAATGGACTGAAGAGAATGTTTTGTTATCCAATGGAAAACTTGGAGATAGTCATACAGCTAGAGATGATCAGATCCCTGCTTTCTCGATTAGAAAATGAGTTAATGTTCTCTCTGCACAATTGACCAAGATATTTAATGTTGCATTAACAACATCTGTGTTTCCGAATGTTTGGGAGGTGACAAGAATTGTACCTACTCTAAAAAATGATGATATGTCAAATATTTCCAATTATCGTCCCATAACAATATTATCTAACTTTGCTAAAGTCTTTGAAATATTAGTTTATTCCAAAGCCTTTCCTTCAATTAGATCTCTTATCTCCTTTTGTCAACACAGATCTACTATAACAAATCTGACCATTTCTACTCTACGAATTTTTGAGGTATTGGATTCGCAGAGTAAGATGGCTGCAATTTAAAACGATTTCTCTAAGGCATTCGATACTGTAGAGCATGGAATACGTCTATTTAAACTCAAAGCATGCAGATTCAGCTATTTATCGATTGCTCTCTATAGATCGTATATGACTAATAGACATCGACCCTTTTTTTTACAATAGCTGCTCGTTCGTTCCTTATTTTCCTTCACCTGGTGTGCTTCAGGTGTCTAAGCTTTCTGGAAAATCAGATACGCTTCACTTCACTTATGGACTTGATGTCACTCTTTTAACACGCACTGGGAAAATAAAAGATTTAGGTGTATATTTTGATTCTCATTTTACGTTCGCTGTGAATATTTGAAACATCGCTAAGCAGGCAAGGTAGAATCGAATACGATAACTTTGAAATCCCTTTATTTTTTTTATATTATGAAGAATAGAGGCGGGAACTGGAAATGATCCGAAGGTGTTTCGTCGAATTCTTATGGTCTCAAGTTCATTTATTATATCCTCCTCCTATCTTTAACCATACTATATTGTTTATTATTTCGTTTTGATATACCCTCTCTGTCTTTGCGACGAAATTATATTAGGCTGCGTTTCATATATAACCCTTCTTCATAATAATGTTGATTCGTCTTCTATTTTTGGCTTATTAAACTTTTCTGTGCCACAATTTAGATCTCATCCTTGTGTCACATTCTTCCATTTCAACGAATTAACATACTTGTTAAGTCTCCGTTATACGTAATGTAAAATGTCTCGAACTATCAATGTTAACTTTCTAAATTTTAATTTCCTCAAGAAAGCCATTACTATATGAGGATAGTTTGACAAGTAGTGAGAATGACACATAGGTGGCGCTCTAATTGATAAAACAAATGCACTGTAATCTAGGTTGCCTATTTATATGTTTACATTCCGATATTTAGACAAATCGGTAGATTAGTTTATTTTTGAGAGCTGATTGAAAAAGAAGCAACACGTCGTTTTGTTAAAATGGAAAAAGCAGAGTATCGTGCGGTGATTAAATACTTAGTAATTAAGGGTATGAAAGCTACCGAAATAAATGATGAGTTACGAGAAACATTAGGTGAATCTGCTCCATCATCCGCCAAAATAAGTAGATGGGTAAATGAATTTAAACGTGGTAGAACAAGCTGTGTTGATGAAGCGCTCTGGAGCACACAAAATCGGGACTTCTAAGGAAATGATTATAAAATTCCATAATATTATTACGCAAGATCGACGACTCAAAGTGATAGTGACAGCAGACATGGTAAACATTTCAACAGAACGCATACACCACATTTTAACGAAAGAATTGGACCTATCCAAGCTTTCGGCAAGATGGGTGCCGCGATTGCTTACGATTGATCAAAAGTTCACTCGTTTGCGCATTTCCAATGAGTGTTTGGACCTTTATAAGCGGGCCGGTTGATTTTTGTAGGCGATTTATTACTTACAATGAAACTTGGATACACTACAGTACACCTGAAACTAAACAATAGTCGAAACAATGGTTAGAACGCGGTTCCGCACCTCCAAAGAAAGCGAAAATCACTTTATCGGCAAACAAGGTGATGGCATCAATTTTTTGGGATTCAAAGGGCAGTCTGCTCATTGATTACCTTCAGAAAGGTGCCACAATAAACGGACAATATTATGCAGAACTTCTACAAAAATTAAATGTTGAGATTCGTGCTAAACGACCAGGAATGGCAAAGAAAAAGATTCTGTTTCACCAAGACAACGCTCTCTCGCATACCAGCACAGTTGCGATGTCCAAAATCCACGAGTTTCAGTTTCAATTAGTACCGCATGCGCCTTATTCGCCGGCTCTAGCCCCTTCCGACTTCCACCTTTTTCCAAAATTGAAAACGGCACTAGATGGAAAGAAATTTTCGTCTAACGACGAGCTTATCATCTTCGTAAATGAGTATTTTGCAAGCCTTCCGGAATCGCATTTTAGAGATGGCATAAGGGCATTGCAGCACCGTTGGAATAAATGTATTGCTCTTTTAGGAGAATATATTGAAAAATAAAAATTAGTTTGTATTTAAAAAATTCGTTTTTCTTTTCCATTCTCACTACTTGTCAAACTACCCTCGTATATATGGGCATTGGTGATCATTTTGCTCGCTTTGAAATGTAATTTTCTATTGTATAAATTGTGTCTTTATTTTCAAACACTTATTTTTCTTTTACTTTATTATTATTTTTTTATTTCTTATTCCTTTTTCATATCAACTATATTAATCAAGCAACTTGTTTTGCTTTATCTATTATTTCGATATATATTATATTGTACGACTCACATATTATACTCGTATTACTTATTTCTATTTATTATATTGTTTTGGATAATGTCGTTATTTTTTTTAAACTATCGTTTTCTCTTTTAGTATAATTAATACATGTTTACAGTGCAATTGATTAAGGAAAACTCTAATGTTTAAATTTTACTTCTATTTATGGTAAACTTAATAAGTAGAAACTAAATTAATAAAAATTATAATATTTAGACACTTAGTATTAAGAATAATTTAATTATAAATTACAAAATATTATCAAGATAATTTTTGAATTCCCTAATTTATCTTATATATATATATATATATATATATATATATATATATATATATATATATAGGTACGATTGAGCAGTTGAAAGCCAACATTACTCGCGCTATTCCCTAAATACCACTTGAAATGCTCGGACGCTTCATCAAAAATTGGAATTGGAGTACCTCCAAATAAATCACGCCGTAAAATAATTATGTACATGTACCTTCTCCTACCTTTGTTTTACTTCTCGTTTTAAGTATAGATTATTTTAAAATGTGTAAAATGATTTTATACATATCCTAATATCTCTTCTATCATATGTTGTTCTTATCACAATTATATTTCTTCTTATACTTACATACATATGTATATAAACTCTTTCTCTCACCGAAACCTTGTTCACATTTTCTATCTATCATTTCTATTTTTCATAAAACTACCTCTAATTGACAATTATTTTCTTTTAGGTTCATTATATACTAAGAACAATTTAAAAAGAATGATCCTATATCATATGTAATATCATTATAACATTATACTCGATGACATGGTAAAGT
Organism: Dermolepida albohirtum; assembly: GCA_031893035.1. NCBI lineage: Eukaryota > Metazoa > Arthropoda > Insecta > Coleoptera > Scarabaeidae > Dermolepida > Dermolepida albohirtum. The sequence goes on along the minus strand of JAVIWB010001783.1, from coordinate 42,272 downwards.
TTCATTTAATATTGTTCATAGTGCATAAATGCCTTTAATATTCACATAACAATTTATATGCTCTACCTTTACATTGATCACATAGGTACTTAGGATTAAATAAAATAATCATATACGTATTTTTAATTTATGTTTATATATATTCGGTTCATTACTATATACAGTAGGTTTTTAATTTCCGAGTGATATTACAATTAATTATAATTAATATGAGAAAAAAATCAAATTTAATTAAATAAAAAGGTAACTGAGAAACGATATGTAACGAAACGTATTAAGGAATAAAGTGAAACAAGAAGTACCGTGCATTGAGTGTTCCTCTTTAAATATTATTGACAATAATATACGACTATGGATGGCGCGCTGATTCGACGAAGTTGCGTGACGGAGGATAACCAGAAAGTTGATAAATCTTCGGGAAACTTTACCTGAATTCACTGAAATTGCTTCCTACACATATACCGTTCTAGTCTCGTCAGAATTAATGTGTTACAATCGATTTCTCTGCCAAGCATGTGTGTACCAGAAAAACACATTAAACTTCTATCTGTATGTATGTATGTGTATGTGTGTGTGCACTTATGCATATACATCTATAGCGTCTTTCAAGATATAGTGTGGACGACAAACTTCCAGAGTATGTATGCAATGAAACTGGGCGATATGAAATGTACCCTACAAATCTGTCTTATAGAAATTGTATTATTCCCTTAGTACTGCTACTATTAAGCATCTTCTTTTATAAACGATAATGATAAGTAGCTTTATCAAGATTATGCTATTGCTACTTAAGTTTGGTATTAGACTATTTTCAAATCAATATTCGAAAATCGTTGATTACATGTCGTCGTGGTAATCTAAGAAATAATTTTTCATGTTTCTCCCAGACAAGAACACAGTTTCTCAAACATTTGCAGATCGACAATACAGTATTGTCAGTCTTTTTCCTTTAGATGCACGATGATCTTGTTAGCACTATTATCATTCTAGTCCTTCTGACTATATTATGTTTATCAAACCATGTTTCATCAAGGTAATTTAATATATCTTGTGTTTAAGGTGCTTAATAAACGAACTACTGGTAATGATCTCTTACCAATTTGTTTGATTCGATTTTGCACAACCTTCAGTCTTTCCCTAAAGATGATTGTTCCCGATGTACGAAAATAAGCAAGAATTGTTCCTGGCATGAAGGGTCTTTGTCTGATTATTGCCCTGTACGTAGTCTTTCCAACTTTACAAAAGTTTTCGAACAAGTGCTATATACATCTATATATTCAAACGTCATTGTTGTCATCAAGTCAGCATGGCTCATTTATGACAGTCAACTTTAACCAATCTTTGCAGTTTCGCTATATATCTCATATTATATATATAATATAAACGCGGACAAGTCGATGTCTTATAAACGAATTTCTCACCAAGTTCTTCTATCCAAGCTTAGCTTTTTGATTTTACTCCTTCTGCAATTATCATATTTGGCATTGGCAAAGTCATATTTGAATAAGTTTGTTTCGATGTTAGGAGCCCTACAGGATTCTTATCTCGATTTTTATTTATCCTTTTTATTAATGACCGTCTACTAAAATTGACGATACAAAAATCTTTTCCGAAATTTATATTGTTGATAATGTTTGATGTTCACAAAGAAATTTTGACCCTATTAAACTTGGTGTGATGTACGAGGGAGCGTTTTTATATTCGCGGAATGAGCGGGTTGTAGAGGGGTGAGTAGGCGCATTGGGGGCGTGGCCCGTGCAGCGACTCATGATTAGTATAAATACGAAGTTTCATTGTTATTAGACAGTTAGTCTTTGAGCTATCGTCAACCAAGTAACATAATCAGGAGTGAAAAGTGAAATATGGAAAAAATCGAATATCGTGCCGTTATAAAGTTCCTTACCAAGCAAGGAAAATCAGTCGCGACCATAATGAATGAGATGTCATTGGTTTACGGCGACTCTTGTCCAGGAAAAACCATGGTGTACTAGTGGCATAGTTTAGTTTAACAAGGAAGGGAATCCCTTGAAGACGACCCGAGGCCTGGCAGGAGCATTGAGGTGACCACGCCAGCACTTATCCAAAAAGTTGAACAAATTGTACTCGAAGATGCTCGACTAAAGAAGAAACAACTCGCAGAAATGGTTGGAGTATCCGATACAACAATTTTTAAAATCCTACACGATCATCTCGGCATGTCTAAGGTCAGCGCAAGATGGGTGCCGAGAATGCTCACGCCGCCGCAAAAACAACAGCGCGTAGAGTATTCGCGTGCATTTTTGGACCTCTGTAATGAAGACAAGGATGGTGTATTGAGTGGAATTGCTACTGGAGACGAAACTTGGGTTCATCATTATGAACCTGAGTCCAAACAAGACTCCATGCAGTGGCATAAAAAGGGCACAGCACCTCCCAAGAAATTTAAAGTGTCACAATCAGCTGGGAAACTCATGGCAACGGTATTTTGGGACTCGGAAGGAATATTGTTGATTGATTATAAAGATAAAGGTGTTTCTATAACCGGAGAATATTACGCTTCAATATTAGAGCGACTAAAAGAAGCCATTAAAGAGAAAAGACGGGGAAAATTGACAAAAGGTGTTCTGCTTTTGCACGACAACGCGCCCGTCCACAAGAGCCGCGTTGCGTTAGCTGCCCTGCATAAGGTGGGCTTCGAAATTGTGAATCACCCACCCTACAGCCCAGACCTGGCCCCGAGTGATTATTACCTTTTTCTGAAAATAAAAAAAAGAGCTGCGGGGTAAAAAATTTACTGCCGATGATGAAGTCAAGGAGGCAGTTTCGGCGTATTTTGCAGATAAAGAGAAATCATTTTTTTATGAGGGTATAAATAAATTAATTGAAAGTTGTCTTGCAGGTGAATATATTGAAAAAGAAAAATAATTTGGTTTTTTTATTTCCACCCCTTGTCCCTCATTCCGCGAATATAAAAACGCTCCCTCGTATTTCATTTAAAATTAAATGCCGATAAGTGCTGTGTTGTTACTTAAACACATACAAAGAAGAATAGTCAGCTTTTACTAAATTATAAGACTGATGAATTTTACCTAGACACTCGTTATTAAGGATTTGGAAGTTACTTTTCATTCACAAATCACATTTAAACTACACATTGAGCGAGTATCTGCGTCTGCGCGCAAATGTCTTAGCTACATTGTGCATATTTCAGGACACTTTAGAGATTCCAATTTAACAAAGTCTCTGTATTTTTTGTAGTTATAAGCAAGATTAAATATACCGATATTGTACGGTTTTTAGCACGTGCTTTGCTAAACTTTATTTCTCAAGTCGATTAAACTTAAGGTACGCCATATGTTTTTTGTTTCTATAGAACGTTTCGTTTGACCGATGTATTGTTTATTGCAATGTAGACATTATTTCGCAAATCTGATTTAACTCGACTTTGTCTTCCGCGTTTCCTACGAGAGATTTAATAAATGAAATGTAACTTGATAACCGCGCTCCTTAGAAACTCTATTTAAAATTTGCAACATTGGGTAAAACGGTAAGGATATAAATTGTTTTTCTCGATTATTTTGAAGTGAGAAACATGTGGTATCCCTGATTGTCTCTTTAAAGTCAACTTTTCTAATTAATCTATTGATTATTTCCGAATCAAAACCATTATTTTGCGATGTTCTTAATAAAATTTAGTTCTTTCGTACTTCACTTCTGTTAGTGTAAAACTAAGCAAACGAATCACAAGAAAATTGATTAAAGCCATCTTTTATTGTGTTCAATGGTTTGAATCCGCCGTGGTAAATCTATTAACATTAGTTTCTTTTCGGAAAATCTCAATTTATATTCTATGATTATTTCTAATTACTTGAATATGTAAGTAAATGTCATCATTTTCTTTTTATACTGTAAATTTAATCGTCAGCAATTTTGAATTTAGTTACTTGACGAAGTCGTCTAAGTTAAATTGATGTGTGTCAAAAATCTCGAAAATATCGTCTACGTACCTAATTCAAACTCTTGGAAGATATTTGGCGTTATGTTTAAATCCAACTTCAAAATTACTCATGAATAAATTCATTAATTAATGGGGAAAGACTATTGCCTGTTGCTGTTCCTTGTTTCTGTTCGAATGTAAGTTCTATGAATAGAAACAAGGAACGGCAATGAGCAATTGTCTTTCTCCATTTATAGTGGATGTATTCATGAGTAATTTTGAAGTTGAATTTAAACATAACGCTAAATATTTTTTAAGAGTTTGAATTAGGTATGTAAATTTCATTCTCGCATTTTTCACACACATAAATGTGACATAGACGATTTCGTTAAGCAATTAAATTCAAAATTCCCGATTAAATCTACTGTAGAAAAAGGTGACAATGACACCATACCTTTTTTAGGTACTCTAATACTTAGAAATAATCATAAAATAGAAATTGATGTTTTTCGAAAAGAAACTAATGTGAAAACTGAATGTTAACATTATCAGTCGTTTGAACATATGAAAGAGAATTATATTTTACTCAGAACATCGCGAGATACAATGGTTTTGATACGGAAACAATCAATGGACCCATTAACAAATTTAACTTGAAAAGACAATTCTGGATACCACATGTCTGTCACCTGAAAACAATCGAAACAAGCAATTTATACCCTTACCATTTCACTTAATGACAATTTAAACAGGGTTTTTAAAGAGTGCAATTATCAAGTTACATTTGGGTACAGTACTTTTATTAAATTCAATTAGGAAACGCGGAAGACAAAGTCGAGTTAAGTCAGATATCGAAGATTAACGAAATGAAATATCTAGATCGCAATAAAGAATACATCGGTCAGACAAATCGTTGGCAGGAACCCAGTATAAAGAACACATGGCGCACATTAACTATAATCGACCGGAGAAATCCAGTTTAGCAAAGCACGTTCTAGAAAATAATCAAAATGTAATTGCAGATTGTCTATATTTAATCATAAATATAATCATCGCGGATTAAATATTTAAGAAAGCATGCACATTTCAAGAAATAACAACCATGTGTTAAACGCCGATAAATATACAAGAATATGTTACATTTCTTGTCTATTCGAATTTCTGGAAAAGAAAAACACCACCGCTAAAAAAATTCGCATGTGTAAGCGGGTGTGTGTACTAAAAGAAATCGTTAGTTTTAACACTAGAAAACATTTTAAATTATGCGAAATGAATCTTCAGTGTGTGTTTGGCTTTTGACCGGTTATTTTCTTGTACGGATTTATTTCTGTGCGAATTTTACCACGGATCCAGGTGCGACACTGTGATTAATTATCTGCTGATAATGACAATTTAGTCGTCGTAATGCATATACAGAATACGAACACTATTGTGGAAAGGCGTTTTATTTACCTTTTTCGATTAAGCTAAAATAATATTTTTGGTAAAAAAAGACAAGCCCTAATATCCAACAGCTGTAGGTAATATTTTATCATGGCTGAAACACCCTATTTATTAAAAGATGATAAATATGGCAATTTAAAATATGAGTATCAAATACGCTATGAAACGCGGTTAAAGTTATGACCTAATGTTACTTTATTTCAGATATTGAAGTGCATACTTATGGAGTAAAATTATAGCGTTTGAAATGATAATAAACGCTCGAGTGTTAGTCGATATTAAAAAGCATGTCCGGAAATATAAGAAAATTAATTAATTATTAAAATAAACTGCAACTTATGTGTCTCCCGCACAGTCGGAATTACATAAATAACATTCGGGTCGATCTCTCACGCACACCGTGGGAACTAACTAAAGACTTCTATTCCAATCCTAGGAGTGTTAAGCTATTTCGCTGTCTGCTTTACGATGATCAAAACTTGCTGTTAGAAGTGCTATGTTTACAGATATACTTCTTTGGGCATCACACACATGGACATGAAACTATGCTACTACCAAAAACATGGCCACTAGTAAAGTGGCTGAATTCTATCCAATACAGGATTTGCACAGTACATACACAGCATGACTGCATATAATGGTAACAGTGTACTTCTCAAAAAGCCTTATTACATATTGTCTACACAAAATTATCTTAACCAGTACACACATGATTTCGCTCATGAAGGATTGTCAAGGATGACGGCATCTACTAAACCACTAGACGCACTAAGGGCTGTATACTTACTTACACCTCTAGTTTAATGGAAAAGATTTTTTAAATGACTGGCCTATTTAAAGGATACTGTAAAGAACAGAAAACAAAAAAAACCGTTATTTGCTATCAATTCACATGCACGAGTAATAAATTTGTAATAAAATTATTTTTTTTGCCCTTCAAATGTATATTACTACTTGCAAAATCATTAGGTGGCATTTATAAAGAGATATTAACTTAACTTATATCTCACCGGATTGTCTTCATATACACATTACTCATACACAGAGGAACAAAAGTCATTCACCCATTTTAAACAATGTATATCGTTACACCTTTCTGCTAACTTGCAAACATGGCTCCGTGGCGAGAGATTTAGGTTAAATTAAGTGGTAATTACTGAAATTAACGTATATCTCAAACAATTTGGGTTATATTTTTAAAGGACTTAAAAAACGCGAATTTCACTGGACTAAATGCAATGAGTTATAAGGAGAATAGGTTGAAAAATAAAAAAAAAGGTCGTCACAAAGTTTGTCTTCTTGTCTAGATTCACTATTTATTGATCCGTCCTCATACATATATTTTTATTACTAAAACATCATTAAAGTAAGCAATTATTTTCCCTACTTTCGTTTTAGGATTTACCTTATCTTCTGTTCTTATCATGTATTCTAGTGCTAAGTTGAATAAGTCGTTTTGTCTTTCGATTTCATTAATTACAAAGTTCTCGGCTCCTCTTTTTGTGTTAACACACGTATCCTTGTTAGCTCTATTGTAATTTTGATTAATCTCTTTGATTTGCTTCATGTCCCTAGTTCTTCTAGTATCGACTTCTCTACATTTCTAATATAAGTAATTACTAATCAATAGACTGGCGAATATGACCGGTGCACCACAGGCGTGCGCTTAGTAGGTAAATAAAAAAAATAAAATAAATGGTTTCATATATTTTATGAAACGTGAAAAATCCTTTTAAGTAGCGTTTTCAGTGTAAACACACATAGGATAAGACCGGTTAAATATTTAAAACAATGGATGCGTTTCCAAAATTGTTTCAGCAAATCGAGTTCGCCGTGAAGAAAAAATATTCTTATATGAAGAGAACGATCGTTCCATATCTAGTGATGTAATATTTGCAATATTTAAGTAAATTTTTAACGAATTTTAAGAGATTTGTACCCCCACTATCAGTACGAATTTGTTTTAGTGCCGTAAAATCTGCGCTTTTCTTTAGCACGTTACAACTACCATTCTACTTTCCATATAACACAAATATTTTTGTCGTCGCTGATAGCATGTAGATGTGTTTGTACAGTGTCGAGAATTTGTAATGTACCCACTAATAACAATGAAAGGTTGTAATTTAAAAATTGCTTCATTTACTACTTGGTAATTTTAATAAATTATTTATAAATTTACTTCAATCTCCTCATCTTGGAATTTCTTTTGACTTTCTTTGGTAGCGGCTGCTTCTTAAGATAAAATTGAAAAATACTCAGTAATTGTTTTAGAAATCGAGAAAATAATAAAATAATGTTTTTTAACCAGGTTCCCCACCATGTAAGAATCGGTTGCGTAGGTTTGGGGATGTTAGGACAGTCCCTGTGGATTCTCGAATACGTTTAGGAGATTTCAGAAATACTGCTTTTGTGTTGCGCACTATCAAACCATTTACAGTCATCTCTAAGAGGCCGACCTACAGAACACTTAGTTGCGAGGCGCTCAGTTATTAACATTAGGAATTATTCTCTTGAAAATTCAAATTTTTTCAATGTATTTAACACCACTTTTGAAATGACATGCCGTATATTCATTTACGCTTATAGAAGCTGGTTGGATTGAAGATGTCCAGCAACAGAATCTGTTTTGCAATCTGTTGTTTCGTCCACACATAATCAGATTTTTTTATTTTTTATTCCCGATTTAATTCTATTTTCAATACGTTCACGAGTAGATGTTTCAAAATTTCGTGACATTTTAGAGCTGAGCCATTTACAGTCAGCATACGAGAGTAGCCGTTTATATTTCGGGAATAGCAAATAAAAAAAAATCTTTTATTATTGAAAATAGTTTTATTGCTTTTTAAAATATTCTCCTTGAAAGTCAATGCACTTTTGCATTCGTTTAAACCAATCCGAAAAGCATTGCTGCCACTGTGAAGGCGGTATCTCCAAAATGTGAGTTTTGAATGTCTCAACTGCCTCCTCAGGCGTAGAAAATCGTTGACCACGAAGTTTATTCTTCATGTGCGGGAACAAAAAGAAATCACAGGGTGCCAGATAAGGGCTGTACGGCGGATGGCTCATCAATGTTTTGCCCGGTCAAATATTCATTTGTTTGAACCGACCTGTGAGAGCTCGCATTGTTATGGTGGAGAATAATTTGTCGTTTTCGGTTTGTTTTCCTTATTCTTCAAAAACATTTGTCAAACAAATACTTGTGTAACATTCGTAATTGAACGTCTTACAACTCTCTAAAGGCACGTTTTTTCGAAAAAACAGGCGACCATTTGTTTTGATGTGCATCGAGCGCGATCAACTTTTGTTGGTTTTGGCTCATCTTGGAATACCCACACAGCTCGTCGATGCATTCTTGTTGACATAATCCACGCCGAATGTTATGAAAAATAATTGCACGATAATGTTCACGAGTTAATTCCATTTTGTCACTGACATAAAAGTTTCAAGTTACTGTCAACAATAGAAATAGCGACCGAATAATAAACCTATCAAGGTAAATATGCTGTCTAAAAAGACAAGCTTCATGATGCAACCATTAACAGTGTTGCCAGTTTCCGAAATATAAACGACTATCCTCGTATTTATTCCAGAATGAATGAAATAATTCGTTACCTAATAATCGAAACGGTAGGCTGCAAATTAAAGAATACGTGTGGTGAATTATCAGATAATAAGTAAGTATATTAGAATCAATTAGTTTCCCTAATTTCAGATTATGTTACAATTATTGTTTTACGAAACTTTATATTATAAATGAATATGTTCCAAATGTATATGAAACGGACAAATAATATCCAATTCCGTGAATATAATGTGTGGATTTAAAATTGTAACTTCAATATAATAACGGGAAGTGTATATTAACTGGATCTGCATGTATAATTAATAACGCAGTTTAAAGAAAATGGATCACAATTGGAAGAAAACTTTTTTATAAACTTTTTAACAAAAGCTGTGGTAAAATTCCTAAATATTTTTTAATGCATCCCATGTTATGTTAACCTTTGCCTACGATTTTATATAATTTTGAAAATAACACACATGACACACGCACAAAGGCACACGCTTATGTCTTATGTGTTAGTAAATGTAAGTAGTTATAAAATATTAACTGGTTTATTACAATATAACATTACAAACAGCGTCCATGTTCAGGAGCACATACTCGGAAGCTGTTCAAACAACGATTAAACGCTCTAGTGAAACTGGGAACAAACAGTTCGACATGGATGGAGACAGAAAAGAAAAGCATCGGTCAGGTTAGAGCATTGTATCAACAATCATTATTCAATCGTCGCATGTCGATAAGATACCTCTTGACGGAACTGAAAACTGAATGTTGTAGTTTTCTTTGGTAATTGTTGGTTGATCTCTGAAAAAGCAATTAAAATGGAATACAATAGAAATGAAAATCTTCTTTTTTTTATGAAATAAAACACCTTATTTCCAAATTCGATTTATTTTCTAGGTGCTAAGAATACATATGTAATAGAGACTGGAATGCTAGTCAATACTAAGGCGATTTAATTGAATGCTTTCTTCAGAGACGATTCCAATAACATTATTTTTAAATAAGACAACAAGTCCTGACATAGATCAATAGTTGTCAAGTAATTTGTTGAAACGGTTGCCAATCTTTTGAAATAACTTACACAGATCCTTGGCTTGAACCAACCCAATTAGATAATATTTGAATCTTCAAGAAAAGTGTTTATAAATGTGTGGAATATTTGGTCTGAAATGAAACTCACGATTAACACCATCTTTTGAAATAGCATAGTATTGCATTCTTGTTCCACCGTCTCCTTTGTTTCACCATCACCTTTTTGTATTTAATTTGAAAATTGTAGTACTGTGAATGATATCTATTCTTACCTATTCAACTCTAAATGGCCTATTACAATATACAGCATTAACAGCGTCTCTATGGTCAGGAGCACATATCCGAAGCTATTCAGACAACGTATAAATGCTGCGGTAAAACTTGAAACATGGAGGGAGATAGAAAAGAAAAATATCGGCCAGGTTAGAGGATTATATCAACGTTAATTATTCAAGCGTTGCAAAACGACAAGAGACTTCTTGGCGGAGCTGAAAACTGAGTATTATAGTTTTTTTTGGCAACTATTGGCTGCCATCTGAAAAAGAAATTAAAATGAAACGCAATCAAAAAGGAAATCTTGTTTTTCTTATGAAATAAAACACTTTAGTTCCAAATTCGATTTATTTTCTAGGTGCTGGAATACATATGTAATAGATGGTAATTTTGATGGAGCCTGTGGTTGATTAATTTAATCACTGAAGGTTGATATATAACCCCTTTCCATATTAATTTTCGTATTCTGAATAAGTATTTCGATGACTAAGTTGTCATAATCAGCAGATAATTGAACAGTGTCACACCTGGAAAACTACGCGCATTGGTTTTCAATTAAACTCTTGTCTATGCGCACTATAGTTTGAAAACCGGGAGTCTTATTTATAACCGCACACAGTTTATCGGTTATTAATCTTCCTCCTAACAAGGCTTTAGGGTAATATACTATATTTAGGGGTTCATGTAATAATAGCTTGGTGTTCTCTGATTTGGAAATAGTTTCTAAAAGAATTGAATAATTTTCGAAAATTTGCTCTATTTCAGCATGGATTTCGGTATCTGAAACCAGCCGCTGACTTACTGAAATTGCTTGAGCATCTTGCGAATTTAAATTTAAGATACAAGGCTTAATAATGTGTAAAAATTGCTCATAATATAAAACAGCTTTAAACCACGTTCCCTCTCTCCTAAATACCGGCTTTGGTGGCTGAGGAATGTGCGGATAAGCCCGTTTAAACTCATGAATTCGGTCTGGAGTTTTAACAAAATTTTTTTAGTAGAAACTATAAATTGGTCTACTTTGGGATAAATGTTTCAAATAAATTCAGCTACAAGTTGACATTCTTGGAGCAAACAGGTTACACGAAGCAATTGAGGATAAAATTGTTTTAGTAACATTCCAGCTTTAACCATATTTGAACCCCTATCTGTAATCAACATTACAAGTTGGATTGTCGATATATTACTATAAAACATACCCAAAGGTATGTTTTATAGTTTCTACTATCCTTTCCGCGTTTGTCTTCTGTAATATTCTACTACGTAAAAGAAAAGCCAAGGAAATCTCACCGCTTTTTAGCCGCATTTAAAATACTATACTTTCTTGTTTCCGTTGTTTGTCCACCGTCAGTCACATTTTGTGATCTTTTAACTCTGATTTTATTTGATCCGTAATCCTGTTTTTCACCCCAGGAAACTTATACCGTAATCGACCTCTTGTTGGCAATCTCCATTCCGGAACGTATTTCTCTCAAAGGTTTCGAAATTCTTCATTGCCTACAATATTTTGTGGAATGTTGCACACACTTAACATAAAAATAATGTTAAATAAAAATTTTTAATATGGTACATCACGCGCATTTAATCGGTGTTGTTTGCTATTAACATGTCTTTTATGCACAAAAATACTGTTATGCAATGTTTATATTGCAAACAATACATATAATAATAGTGCCAGTGTATTCTAATGTCGAAAATTTGTTAAGAAATCTATTAACACTCGTCGAACACATCAAAGAACGTCGTCGATTCGCCATCGTCAATCTAATTCGGCATTCATACACATACCATACGCATATAAATCTCGACTTCTTGTATATTCGACCGTTTTCGAAATATATCATCGCCGCCAATGAGTGTGCACTCGTTTCTGCAGGCTTACTATAGAGACTAAACTTTGATTTCAAACAGGTGCACGATAGGTCATTCCACTTAAAATTCGAAGCGTGTCTAAACGACATAACCGTGATTTACAAATAAAAGTAAAAAGATTTTTGGGAATTTTTATTTTCAATTTACTTTCTGATATGATGCTGCTTTGGCGGATCGTTTTCGATAAATCACACAGTATATTATTACATATTATTATAAAATCAGTTTCTTAAAAGACATTCACATTAATATAAAAATTAGAGGCTTTTAACACGGGTAGATTCTGCCAAGTCATCATTGTAAAATTCTGATAATTACTTAAAAAAACTTCTACATAATTTTTTAATAGAATTTGCTCTCGTTCATTATTAATGAAACATAACGAAGATTAATACCTTATCGATTGACAACTTGAAATATTTGACACCGTTTTGTGAAACTAAACTACGGCAATTTTCATAAAAAGTTAGAGGATGACGTACACAATATCGATACAAAAATTGTGAGTGCACATGTTGCATTTCTAATTGACACTAATGAATCTTTTTAATGTGATAATTTCAACTTTGTTTAATTATTTATTGTAATTATTAAGACCTTGGCTACAATAATAGTTTTTAGTGTTAAATTATTTTTCGAACTTACACAACGTAATTTCGTTTTGATAATTTCAAGTGCTTGTTTTTTATATTACGCTAAAGAATTGTGTGCACCCTTGAAACTACAGCGTGTTTCAAAAAGAATATACGTATTACGATGTGTTATTTTGTCCAAACTATCGATCACTGCGTCTCGGCTGGGCTATTGGACAAACGAATACATAGTCTAGTTTATTTAATAGCCGCTAAATGTCAATTGTCTTCTGTTTTTCTTGGTAACCGTCGTATGCTTACAATGGCTACTCCGCAGCAGAAATCATTTTGTGTTTTCGAGTTTGCGATGTGCAATTCCGTGATTAGAGTACAAAAACGTTTCAGATTGAGCTACCAAATTGATCCTCCGAATGAGTGGAACATCGGCAGATGGTATCGACGGTTTGTAGATACAGGATGTGTATGTAAAGGAAAGAGTTCTGGCCGCTCTCGTGTTTCTGAAGAAAATGTTGTACGCATTCAAACTGCTTTCCAACGTAATCCTTCAAAATAAACTCGTCGTGCCAGTCGAGAGTTACAACAATAATTTGTCGTGTTTTGAGACGTCGATTGGTTATGAGGCCGTACAAGTTACAGTTGTACAGCCTCTGCGTCCTGATGACAAAAAAAAATTAGTAGTCTGGTAAACAAACACAATGTTCGAATTTGGGGTCTACAGAACCCACATGCAACCATTTAACTTGTACGAGATTCGCCTAAAATCAATGTGTTTTGTGCGATATCCCGATCATCTGTTTATAGCCCATTCTTCTTTGATAGAAACACGGTTAACGGTTTGCACTATCTCGCTATGTTACAAAACTGGTTGTTTCCGAAGCTGCACGAAGACAAATTCGTTCTCCAACAAGAGGCATACCCCCTCACTGGAATCGCGTAGTGCGTGAATAACTGGATGCAACTCTACCAAACCGTTGGATTGGTCATCAAGGAGCTGGCGACCTAGCATGTCTGAGCTGGCCTCCACGGTCACCGGATTGAACAGCCTGTGACTTTTCCTGTGGGATTTTATTAAAGACAACGTTTATGTACCACCACTCCCACAGAACCTGGAAGAGGTGAAAAATTGAATCCGTACTGCCATAACATCAGTGACGAAGGACATGCTTGCCCGAGTATGGGAGGAATTTGAGTATCGATGTGTTATTGTTCGTGTCGCTGATGGAGGACATATTGAATATCTGTAATATGAACTTGAGAGGTTCGTAAATATGTGTGTAAAGTTTCATATTCCTATGTCTTAAAGTTTAATAAATATATGCATTCGAAATACGTATATATACCCTGAAAATAAATAAAGGAATTTGAAATTTAGATAATTTACATGTAAATCATTTTAAGAGTGTAGTAAAGCAAAAATATACTTTGAAGATTTTCTCTCAGAAGATATACAATACATTACAAATACGAAATCTTCATGATTTTTCCAATTAGTTTAATTAACAATAAAAGTTTTTTTAATCCTGGGATGCCGATTGCAATTATTACAAAGAAATTTTGCTGTTACCTAGCTCTTACATTACTCTCTTCGTAGTACTAAAGCGTTTTGAAAAATAAACTTAAATCGTGCATTGACGAACGAGATTACCTATTGGATACATATAGTTCATTTTCAAGAGAACAATTAGTAATCTAAGTAAAGTTTTAAAAACTTACTATTGTAACATTACAATACTCGTATATTTCACCATACTATGGCTGCATCGCTTTTATAAATACTAAGATACAAGAAACATTTCTTCTATTCACCATCACTGGCAAGCCGATAATATTGTAATGTTAGAATAACAAATTTTCGAAACATAGATTCTTAAACAAAATGAACCATAGAACCACATTTATTTCTTCCAATTTTTTTCTTTAATACAGGCATGTATCAATTCAGAAGAGTTATATTAATCTCTTATTTTTGAAACCACCAATATTATCAAACTGCGAAAATCTTTTTCCAAAATTTAATTTCGAAAGACAAAAGTATATAGGTTAACTGGAAATGCGAGAAAAATAGGAGATCTTATAGGTAATTTCTATGGAGCCTGTGGTTGATTAACTTAATCATTTAAGGTTGATATATAACCCCTTTCCACATTAATTTTCGTATTCTGTATAGTATTTGGACAGCTAAATTGTTATCATCAGTAGATAACTAAACAGTGTGCGTTTTGGCTTTCGACGGTACAGATCGTGAACGGAATATCTTTCATGCGGATTTAGGCGTAGTTTTCCATATGTAATACTGTTTAATTATATGCTGATGATGACAAATTAGTTGTCAAAACATGTATTCATATACAGAATACGAAAATTAATGTGGAAAAGGGTTATAAAAACCTTAAGTGATTAAGATTCTATATTATGATACACATTGCACATACTATATTTATTGCTATACATAAATTTGTAGATTAACTTATAAAATCATTGATAATAGAATGTAAAAAGTCATTTGAATGTAACACTAGTTTGTGTTCGCTACTATATTACATGAATTTCTTTTGAAAAATTTCATTCGATGGGTATTAGAGGTACTCTGTTGCAGTTGTTTAATTCTTTCTTGTCCAACAAGTTCACTACCTTCGTTTTCGCCCATTGGGAGGGGAGAGGGGAGTTTAAATTTCTCATACCTTCCCTGTGTTTCATTCATACAGTTTGTTGTTTTTCTGATATCGTCTGTCCAGCGTATCTTGTATCTTTCTACACCGTGGTCTTCTTACACTTTATCAGTTCTTTGTTTCCATTTTGTATCCTGACTCTATATCTTGCCCAATACATTTGCGGTTACTTATACTTTCAATAACGTCTGTAATTTGTGTTCTTCTCAATTCTTAAATTTTTATTTTATGTCTGAGTAGTATTCCAATCATTGATCTTTTTATTCTCCTTCGAGTTATTCGACGTTTTTCTGCTGCTATTTGAGTCAGTATTTTCGTCCCATGCTTCATCATTGGTAGCACGCATTGATCGTATATTTTTCTCTTAAAGTGCTTGGGGGCGTTATTTTTTGTCTCCTGCGCAGTTCAAATTTTTCGCCTTCGTGTTTCGACATTTTGATTATTTCAAGATATTATCTTGTGACCTAAATATACATATCTTTCAATCTTCAACTTTCCTACAGACAGTATGCTATGGTAATTAATGTTAAGCAACTCGATATACTGTCGATCTGGAAACATCTAGAATCACATTTATTACTGTGGAGATATGTTCCACATATCGCACTCAATAAAGTTACCTTGTTACTTGGAAAATCTGCATTAATAATTGTCTGCTTTTAAGCACTACTTAAATGGCTTGCTTTCTCTCGTTTTTCGGAGGAGAATACAAACCTGTGTTCGCAGCAGTTCTGGTGCTACGTTCTGCATGCACTCTTGAAATCTATAGCTACAAAATTACATAATTTAAGTGCAAGTGAAATTCATATATTCACATACTTACATAATCTGTTAATCTGCAAGTCAAAGCTCTAAAAAATTAATGTACACAGTAAAATAGCTAAAGTAATACGATGATTATAAACAAATCTCTAAAAGCGCAGTGATATAAACTGTCAAAGATGTCAAGATATTCGACAGTTCATAGCGTACGACGATGTAATTTTGCCTAGCTCTCAACCAATTAAAATTAATTATCATTCGAGTCTGTCCAGAAATTTGTCTCTTTTTGAAATGAAGTATAGCGATAGTTCTTTTTTTATTTCTTAATTACATAAAGCAATTAAAGTTTTCACCCCCATTTTAGAAAGGCAAATTTACAGAGGGCCCCTGGAAATAAAATCAGTCTGGCAAAAAAAAATTCAGTTTTTTTCATTAAAGTTTACGAAAAATTAAAATGGTCGCCCGTAAAATATGAACTCGTAAAATT
Organism: Dermolepida albohirtum; assembly: GCA_031893035.1. Classification (NCBI taxonomy): domain Eukaryota; kingdom Metazoa; phylum Arthropoda; class Insecta; order Coleoptera; family Scarabaeidae; genus Dermolepida; species Dermolepida albohirtum. The sequence goes on along the minus strand of JAVIWB010001783.1, from coordinate 25,654 downwards.
GAGCTGTCACAATTCAAACTTTATGCAGTGGATTCTTTTCTCACCTCAATCCGTACCAAAACTCTTTCCGTCAAGTGCCACGAAGTAAAACAGGACAGTGAAGTCGGTTAGCGGTAAATGAGGCAAAGGGGAAGGAGGTAAGCGACAGCCAAATTTACCGACTTCGCCGATTACATAAGCAATAAAGTTGCCGCTCTTCATTCTGATGAAACTCGGTGTTTGCTTTGACGGAAACACATTAGCGAATGAAAACCTCCAGCTCTCCACTAACTCTTCGCCTCCTCTACACGATAGCGACGTTCCCTTCCTAATGTCGCCGTGATTATTGCAAAAATTTGAATTTCGCCGAGAACATTGGTGGTATTCGTGGTTTCTCAAATCGTCAAATATTATGCTTTCCCTCCGTGTAAGATCATTATCGCGTCCATTCCATCGAATTAATGTGCCCCACTAAAAAAAAACTTTTGCATAGATTAGTAAAAAGGCGTTCGCATACTAAAAACGAAAATTAAATAAGACGAAGTATTATATTGCCTTTGAAATACGAGGATCCATTGAAAACTTTCCTAATTGAAAAGTGCAGAGAGATTAAAAGGATTAATTAAGTTTGCACTTTGGAAAAATGAAATTTGCAGTTGTCCGCAATTACGCGTTAGATGTTAAACTTAATAATTGTAATTTTATTACACCGTATATAATGCATACATTTTTTTGAAAAAATTACTTTTCTTCGCGTGATACTCTAACCCGCGATCTCATTCTCACCTTAAATGTGCCTCCATTTGTAGATGACGGAGACGGTGGTTTATGTACGATGTAAAAAAGTTTCACATCATAAAAGCGCATACTTATACATATGTAATCAAAACCCTACCGTGAGTTTCATTTAATAATTGTTTCCATAATGTAATTTATAACACATTAAAGAGATTCGAATTCACCATCCTCGTGCTCTAAAGGTGAAGGTACATTCCCGATGAGAATGAGTTTGCGAGTTCACGTGGAGGACATTTTCAGTTATTAAATTTATAACAACTGTACTGTCAATGTTTGTTTCTTAATTTACCTCATTATTATTACATTATCTAAGTATTATAAAAAATAGTTCCTCTCAACATTAGGACCGCGAGAACTGCATTTACCAGTGAACATATTTTAGAGTCTTACACACCATGCATGAGCGGCGAGAGAAAGTGGTACGGATGTCTCGGGCTTGTAAAGGCTGTAACTAACGTATATCGGGCGTGTTGTTGAATGTAGTAAATTTTGTTACATACAGGTTTTTATTGTGAGATCATTTTATTGTAAGATCAGTATTTGATATTGCATTGTAGGGTAGATATGAGTGCAAAACAAAATAACATGCTGTTGTAGGTGGAGAGTATAAATAAATTTATCGGATAATTCTCAGACTTAAAACAGGATAATGCTAAAGTAATTTGTTTAGTGTATCAAATATTGTTCTTCTGTTTGAAGAAATTAGACCGTTTTAGATACATAAACACACAAAAACATATCTCGGAAGGAGTTTGCGTTAATTAATTCATATATGATGTTGACGGCTTGTAGTCTACCGTTTAGAATAGTGGAGAAGGAACCTTTCCGTCAATTTTGGAGTCCATGTAATGGAGACTAGGTAATGCCAAGGAGACATTAGGAAAGGAATGTCACTATTGTGCAGAGCTGGAGATTTTCATTCGCTAATATGTTTCCGTCAATTAATTATTAGTATTAAATAAGCTCTTTAAAAGTAGGAAGCTGTAATAATTAACCTGTGATGGGACTCCAGATTATAAAGAAATTCTATTCTGAATATTATTGTACGTAAAATGTGACCAAGATTCGGATTCTACTACATTAACACAAATTTGTGAAGGTGCCACTACACATCCGTTGATTAGTTTCAAAGAATACTCAAATTATGCAAATATTACATCATTAGATGTTGAGCAGTCGTTTTCTGTATATACAAGAAGAAAAAACATTTTCCCTATGGCGCACTCAGTTTGCTAAAACACTGTTAAAGCATATCTTATGCTTCGTATATTTAACAGAGCCTATCAAGTTTATGACTTCACGCAAGAGGTTTAAAACGGTAAGTGTTCCACCACGTTTTATAAATTACCAATTACAATTTATTTTATTTTATATAGCTATTATCGAGCGCACCCCTATGACGCGTAGCTCAATATCGCTTCATTAATTATTTTCATCTTGTATGTAAATGTTTTGACACCATGCATGGGAGACGAGCGAAACTAGTATGGATGTCCGCGGCATTTTAGGCTGTCGTCGACGTATATCGGGCGTTGCGATGTCAAAAATGCATACATCGTGAGACATACGAAAAGGCGTACAATAAGTATCACAACACAGTATGGACAAATATAAGCAATATATTTTATGTTATTATTGTTGTTAAATACTTAACTATGAAGGAAGTATTAACAATCTGAATTTGCTCGGTTAAACGTCTGCAACATAGCGTCAGCTTCCAGTCTTCTCGACAATTGATTCTTTTTACGTTGTAAAAAATGAAAAAGATAGAAAATAACACAAGAAAGACAAAAATTGAAAGGGAAATATAGTATAAGAAATATAATAAATTGGGTAACAGGCAATCATGATTAAAACGGGAATACTTAAACACCATGCATGGATGGACATCTACGAGAGAAATCTCGTTAAATGATGTTCGTCGCGTTGTAAAAATGTTCTTATATAGAGAGAATGATCGTCCGGTGCCTACTAATGTAATATTTGCGTAGTTAAAATATTATTTCAAGTGAGTTAACGTGCCTGTAGAAAAGTATTACTGTGAATGTCTCTTAATCTGTCAAAATTTGAATTTTTTCGTAATACACTAGGAAACTTTTCCAATGCACAAACACTTATCTCGTCATTTAAAGTACATAGCATTATTTAAACTTCATCCACTATTTTTATTTGATCCATTAATGCTAATGAAGTATTTTGAAAGGTTTTCATGACATTTGCTAGTAAGTGTAATTCGTATGTATAGTTCGTATATCAGTCTGACTACCAGCACTGTTAAATTTTATCTGACTTTCTTTGATGGCTATGGATTCTTTTGGGTTGAACTGTAATACTAAGGATTTTATTTGTGGAAATTTTGTGAATAATAGGCAATTGCTTTACGCCACGTGCTTTAGCGTATAAAATTGATTGAGATGCTTTCCATGTCTAACGACAGTGTTTGTGAAATTCGCGTACCAGTGGTACTGCTAATTAAACCTAAATCTATAACTGACTGATTTTTTCATATAGTTTCTGCGATCAGATGTAATGCTTGTAACAGGCACATTACATGCAGTGAAGTCTGACACTCATGTTTAAAGAAACGTCGGGTAGAAAATATTTACGAGCCTGAATCAGGAACAAACATTACTACTTGGTTTGTTGTCAATTTTAAATTACGTAGTGTACTTAGCAACATATTGTAAATAACTTCACCAGTACACTTTGATAAACTTTTATTAGCTAGCAAAAACGAAGATCTCTATTGGTGAAGTTTCAGTGTAAAACACTTCTCTAAAACACAATATTTTTTATGTTTTCTACAGCGCATATCTGTGGGTGATCAGTGTTCACTATTTGAACTAATTTCACTAACGACAACGAAACATTTTTTAATTTAATACATTATTTTATGGAAACAAGTAAGAATGAAGATGACGATTTATGTGATTCTATTGAACGTACCATAACATTAATAACAGATTTCTTTTATAATCTTGGTTCGTCTACACATAACCACAGTTTCATATTTTTCAATTCTGAATTAATTCTATTTTCAATACGCTCAGGAGCAGATGGTTGGCTTTGAAAGAGAGTGTGGTTAAGTGGCTTCATAACAGCTTTCAGGACAATTTCTTGGTAAAATTTATCTAATGTTTAGAACCTTTTTTTACATAAATTATAATCGATGGCTCTATTGTCCAAAATGTTCCATCAAGCTAAGACTGATACTGGGTGGTGTCTTTTGGCCTCTTCTCGTGACACCAGTTCGGCAGCTTTATTAGACGACCGGGCACAAATTCCTACTCTTTCAATTTTACTGTCCAAGAGAAATTGAAAGAATGAGAATTTGTGCACGGTCGTCTAATGAAGCTGCCGAATTGGTGTCACGAGAGGTGGCCAAAGGACACCATTCTCATCAGTAAACATCAACTATATTATTATTCTGACCAGTTTAGAAACTCTAAGGCCCAGATCGTGTTTCATAAAACGAGTCATTGATTTCAAAGTCAAATTAATTGCTCAAGACATGATTTTTGTTTACAGAGAGTATTTCTCTGAATTCTGACTTTGACGGCTTTAATAGTTTGTGGTTTCCATACTGTGGGTGGACGATCTTTGATATTCCAGTGTCTACAAATAATTTAATACATCGATACACAGATATTCGACTAATCCTGAATGGACACAATACTCTCTGTCTTTTATTACAATTTTTGAAAAACAAATAGAAATTCGAATTTCTTTCATTGATAAATACAATTGACATTAACAGTAGAAAAACGTATTCTAAATATTTAAAGTAAATTAAAAATGCGAGGTAAAAAATATTAGGTGTGTCATTTATCTAAGTAAATTGTTCATAAATATCCATAAAAAAACGAGAATTAGTTGATACTGATAAAGTGATTTAACGTTTAATATGCTAAGTGAACATTTCTCGTTCCCTAGAAAGAAAGCGGGGCAAGTTATCCAGCTTATTTCACATTTTTCCGTTGTTGTTGATAAGATTAGTAACGACATCATCAGTATAAACTGAATTTTATCAAGATATGGATACCTTGGATAATCACTGATCCAAACGTATTGAAGCAGTAGAGGATAATGTTGAAAACAAATGCAATTACAAGCAAAGTTCTTTTCTTTAGATAAACTTCACGAACTTTTCAGTTTATCCTCGTAAGCAATTGCATTAAAGTATCATTTCGATCTCAAGTGAAACATTAAGTTTTACAGATTTCTTTACATTAAACTTATCTTTAACTCAAAGAACATTTTAAGCTAAAATACTTTTATCGAAATTAAATGTTCTAAGTTCTTTTAGACATTATAATTTCCCCGTTACGCAGTAAATAATAAATAACGTAAATGGAACAGAGCAATACAAAGAACGATTGAGACTATAAAATGGCAAAAAAACAACGCATTAATGATTTATGACTTCCAAAGCTGCTTATGTCAAAGACAGATTAGCATTAGGAAAAGATAAATTGTCTTCATGATTTAAAATCTTACTCTAGAAACTTGTGATATTCATTACTCGAATGTTTTGTATTTGCCTTTTGCCATCCTCTTTTCGTTAAATAGTCAATATTGATATTTGTAGTATTAAATAGGTTATATTTTAAACTTGCAATAGTGCGGGTGGTTAATTTTTCTTTGAGTTCTATAAGAAACGTAATCGACTAGAAATAATTATTAGAACTGTCAATTTTGGGCGGCGTATTAAAGTCGCTGGAAGTCAAAACGTGTGCATCTAGATAAATCACATAATGAATTTAATATGTCGCGTCAGCTCGGCGAAAACATTTATGATATTTGTTATATTGGTCTTTTTGTGTATAGCGTAATGATAGAATGTAGTGATAGTGCTACAGTTAGTAGAAAACGTAAAGGACCGAAATTCACAAAAGAATTCTCAGATTTAAAGTACAGCGTGTTTCGAAAAAAATATACGTATTACAAAGTATCATATTATTTTGTCCAAACTATCGATCGCTGCGCCTCGGCTCGGCTATTGGAGAAACGAATACATAGTCTAGTTTATTTAATAGCCGCTAGATGTCAATTGTCTTCTGTTTTTCTTGGTAACCGTCATATGTTTAAAATGGCTACTCCGCAGCAGAAATCATTTTGTGTTTTCGAGTTGGCGATGTGCAATTCCGTGATTAGAGCACAAAAACGTTTCAGATTGAGTTACCAAATTGATCCTCCGAATGAGTGGAACATTCGCAGATGGCATCGACGGTTTGTAGATACAGGATGTGTATGTAAAGGAAATAGTCCTGGCCGCTCTCGAGTTTCTGAAAAAAATGTTGTACGCATTCAAACTGCTTTCCAACGTAATCCTTCAAAATAAACTCGTCGTGCCAGTCGAGAGTTACAACAATAATTTGTCGTGTTTTGAGACGTCGGTTGGTTATGAAGCCGTACAAGTTACAGTTATTACAAGCTCTGCGTCCTGATGACAAACGGAAACGGGTGGCATTTTGTAACGAGATTCATGATGCTATTGACAATGATAACATTTTCGCACAATCCATAGTATTCAGTGATGAAGCGACTTTCCATGTTAGTAGTCTGGTAAACAAACACAATGTTCGAATTTGGGGTCTACAGAACCCACATGCTGCTATTGAATATGTACGAAATTCGCCTAAAATCAATGTGTTTTGTGCGATATCCCGATCATCTGTTTATGGCTCATTCTTCTTTGATGAAAACATGATTAACGGTCAGCAGTATCTCGCTATGTTACAAAACTGGTTGTTTCCGAGGCTGTACGAAGACAATTTCATTTTTCAACAAGACGGGGCGGAGCACCTCTTCACTGAAGTCGCCAAGTGCGTGAATCGTTTGGTTGGTCGTCAAGGAGCTGGCGACTCAGCTGGGCTCCACGGTCACCGGATTTGACTCCCTGTGACTTCCTGTGGGGTTTCTTGAAAGACAACGTTTATGTACCACCACTCCCACAGAATCTGGAAGAGTTGAAGAGGCGGATCCGTACTGCCATAACATCAGTGACGGAGGACATGCTTGCCCGAGTAGGGGAGGAATTTGAGTATCGATGTGATATTGTTCCTGTCGCTGACGCATGTTGAACATCTGTAATCTGAACTTGAGAGGTTCGTAAATATGTATGTGTGTAAAGTATCATATTCGTATGTCTTAAAGTTTCATAAATATTGGGTCTGGGAAAAAGTTCGTGGCGTTTTTCCCGATAGATGGCATTGGTTGCCGATAACTAAAGAACAACAAGTCACAGCGACACCACCGACGGCTCGTTTTTTAGATGACCTTCCGAACGTTAGTTTGAGCGTAGAAACATTGTAATCGGTGCAGTGGTTGGAAAGTTATTCGCACTTGAAAATGGAGAAGAATAATGAGAAATTTCGCTATATTCTGCAATATTATTATGATAAGGGGAAGAACGCTGCGCAGGCTTGTGATAAAATTTGTGCTGTGTACGGTGAAGGTACTTTATCGAAATCTGTTGCGCGGAAATGGTTCGCTCGCTTTCGTTCTGGAAATTTCAATGTGAAAGATGAGTCACGCTCCGGTCGTCCAATCACTGAAAAATCTGATGAAATTCTTGAAAAAGTCCAACAAGATAAGCATATCAGCAGTGTCGATATTGGCATGTAGCTAGGCATTGACCACAAAACTGTTTTGAACCATTTACACAAACCTGGTTACAAAAAAAAGCTTGACGTATGGGTTCCTCATGAGTTGAGCGTGAAAAACATGATGGACCGAATTAACATCTGCGATGCGCTGCTGAAACGGAATGAAATCGAGCCGTTTCTGAAACGTTTAATAACCGGAGATGAAAAATGGATTACGTACGATAATCGGAAGCGTAAAAGATCGTGGATAAAGGATGGTGAGCCGTCACAAGCGTTCGCTAAGCCAACATTGACGCCAAAAAAAGTGATGCTGTGTGTATGGTGGGACTGGAGGGGAATCGTCCACTACGAGCTACTTCCAACTGGTCAGACGATTGATTCTCAACTCTACTGTGCACAACTAGAGAGATTACGCCAGGCGATTGAAAGAAAACGGCCCGAATTGATTAATAGGAAAGGTGTTGTCTTCCATCATGACAACGCCCGACCACACACTTCTTTGATGACCCGTCAAAAATTGAGAGAGTTTGGTTGGGAAGTTTTGATGCACCCACCTTACAGTCCGGATATAGCACCCTCTGACTATCATCTGTTTCGATCTCTGCAGAACTCTCTCAATGGAATTAAGTTGGTTTCAAAAGAAGCCTGTGAAAACTACTTGATTCAGTTTTTCGACCAGAAACCACAGAAGTTTTTCACCGATGGGATCATGGATCTACCAAAAAAATGGCGAAACATTGTCGATAATAATGGAGCATATTCGGTTTAAATGAATTCGTCCACGCGCCATGCGGGGACCAGTTGAATTTTACTGAAAAAACGCCACGAACTTTTTCCCAGACCCAATATATGCATTCGAAATACGTATATTCTTTTTGAAACACTCTGTATAATGACGTAAAGATAATATGTATACTCTGCGACAAATCTTTGTTCTCCCGGGACCAATTTGCGTGTGAAAAGTCTTTAAAACTGCACAATACAAATGCACAAAAAGTGACGTAATTATAAATTCTATTCTCTGGTGTTTAAATTTTCGACTGTTAGGGATAATAAAACAATTAGTTCATACCAACGACATTTTGGAAGGTTTTTTTTTCACCTTTTTCAAGTTATTTTTTCAGTTGCTTTTTTCTTTAACTTTCTTTTTCTGTTGAAAATTCTTATTCTGCAAAAAACACAAATATTTTAAACTAACAGAATTATCATCATCATATAACGATTCATTTAAAACTGTTATCATTTTTGGAAATTAACAATTTTCAACGGAAAAAAAGATTATGTAAGAGGAAGAAATACAACTAATTAAAGTAATTTGAAAAAGAGGTAAAAATTCCTCACGCCATCGTTAATATGAATGAAGTGTTTTATTATCCCTATTGCTGGTAAACTAAAACACTAAAGAATAACATTTATAGTTACAATAAAACGACTACGAAGAATACAATTTACTGTTTTCTTTATTTATTAAAGATATTGTCATTGTTACTGAGTAGTAAAAGATTAGAGAAACTTACTAGTAACAATTTTAAAGGTAATGCTAATTAAACAACTTTCAGCTCTCAATAGGCCAAGTGCTAATGTTAATAACTGATGATGCTGCAACAATATTAAGTATAGATCACTTTCTTTAAAAGGTGCAGTAACTTAGTACATGCAACATGTAAACTTCATGCTTTACAACTTGTAGTAGAAACTAATAGTAAATGTCCATCCAGAGGCAAATGATACTAATTATCAATTGTGTCAACCTGACTTTTTGTCTTCACATCTAGATAAACCATACTCAGATGTCATAGAGACGGCTAGGTAGGTCTTGGTTCACGCATGTTGCCAGCGAAAATGCGAATGCCTCAAGAAAAGGAAAAACCAACAAGAACAGTAATTAATAAGCAAAACCCTAAGAACATACACTTCGATGAAAAAATGTATACACAAATGATGTTAATACAATACATTCTTTCGTTGACGGGCAGATTTTGAAGGATCTTTTCCAAATGAAAGTACACAGATCATCTAAAGACATATGATTACTCGACCAGATTGCTTGTGTAAAATTTTCCTTATCTCTTCATAAAGGAGTCCAACAATACGGAAAGATTGCACGTCTGTAGAACTCGGAAGTCCAGCACTTAGTGAAGCACATCACGCAGTTCACCACGAATTGCACGGTCAGGGGTAAAAGGGGTACAGAAAGAAATATTCTAGAGGGTTGTGAAAACAATCGCATTTGTCCGATTCCCATGTAGACAGGGAGTAATCGCGTACACCTGCAACTCATCTATCGATGTAAGTGGGAATAAGATAGATGTACTAGTATGATGCATGAGGGATACACATGTCGTACACCTCAAATATATAAAAAATAAAACACGGTATGACGTGCTTTCCAAGGCTGTGGAATACAAACGGTACCATGAATAAACAAATACACATATTGTCTAATTTACAAGTGATGGCGAGGCAAACTCTATACGCAGTAGACAAGCACCTCCCACAAAATTCTCTCCACCTCTTGAAAACAGGTTAGTTTACACTATCAGTGGCGGAACTTCAATCATTGCATGCTGTCAGTGTCAATTTGCAACATACTTTTATTTTGTTTCGCATAATGAGTGAATCATTTTCTAGTAAAAAATCGTAATAAGAAGTCAAGCCCGCGAAATTGTATATACAGTATTTAATTATTTTAATAGTATCAAAAGTGCCCAAGATATGCTGATCGACATAAAAAATAAAACATCTGCTGTTACAGGTATTTAATAGTATTGTTTAAATATAAAATAATTGGTAGTAATACTGGTATTAATATCGCCATGTAAATAGCAAAATTTTATAAAACTTATTTTAATTTTAATCAGGTGTATCCTTTAGAACAATCGAACGGATTCTAAAAGAAGCCGAAACAGCTATAAAAAATGGCCAGTAAATAAAGTTTTCTACTCCAAGAAAAAAACGGCCACGAAAAGCTTCTGTTACTAACATTCCTGAATATAAAACACGTGATATACGCAACATGATTCACGAATTTCACAATACAGAGGGATGTTGTGGTACTTTAAAAAAACTTCATCAAAAAGTAAAGCAAAATTTAGAGTTTACCGGATCAGTTTCTTCATTACGCACAATTGTAAAGAAAATAGGTTTTAAATGGCAAAAAACACAAAATAATAGAAGTATATTAATAGAGAGAATGGAGATAAGAGCGCAAAGAATAGATTATTTGCAGAAAATTAAATATTTTCGAAGCCAAAACAGGCTTATTGTTTACTTGGACGAAAGTAATATCCACAGCGGACATATGTAATCAAAAAATTGGAGCGACAATTCCAAGAAGGGATTATTTGCCACAATATCCAACGCCTTATTATTGTTCATGCAGATGGAGACATGGGATTTATTCCAAATCATTGCTAATATTTAAATCAGGTACAAAAACTGGGGATTATCATTCTGACATGAATTCAGAGAATTATGGTAAATGGTTACAAGAAAAATTAATTCCTATTTTACCTGCTAATAGTGTAATTATAATTGATAATGCACCTTACCATAATATTCAAATAAATCCGGCTCCTAATTCGAATTCGAAAAAAAACGAAATCATTAAATGGTTGACGAGTAAAAATATAGTGTGTCAGCCAACTATGCTAAAACCTCAACTGTATGTTCTAATAAAATATGACAAAGAAAAATACATAACGTATAAGTTTGACTCCATATTGCAGGAAAAAGGCCACACTATTTTGCGACTACCACCTTACCACCCAGATATAAATGGTATAGAACCTATATGGGCTACAGTAAAAAATTATGTATCTCAAAAAAATGTAACTTTTAAACTAGATGATGTTAAAAAATTGGCAGAAAATGAACTTAATTCAATAACATCGGAACACTGGCAAATGCGATGCCAACATGTTAGAAAAGTTGAAGAAATCTATTTAGAAAGAGAAATAGCTATAGATTATTTACTGGATGGGAACTCTATTATTATAAATACAGAAAACAGCAGCTCTAGTGAAGATGATTATGTATGCTCGGCTGACGACAGTTATTAACTAAAATTATTATTATTTGTATATATTTATATTTGTATTTACTTCTATACTTAAAGATGTTATAGATACTAATTAAATTACATGTTAAAGAAATACTAAAAAGTGTTTTAACTCAAATCACTTTTTTATATTTCAAAATATAATATTTATTTCAATAATTAAATTATATTTAGGATAATTTTTAAAAACCTTTGCACGCCTCTGCCTGCATTATCTACATAAGTATGTAACTTACACGAATCGCAACCCAGAGTAGGAATGTTTAGACTGCGCACCCGTTCGCCACCACAAATTAATTCCACAGTACATATATGAGAATAAACTAATCGACATTCATTGAAATGGAATCGAACTAAAACATTACACTAAGAATATATGAACATACATACACAAGCTATACAGGGTTCTTGAAAAATGAAATAAAATAAATATACATGGTAGAATTCAGTCATAACAATATATAGTACAAATGTCAAAAAATTCACGGCTGCAATATGCAATATGAGGAGAATAAACATATTTCGCCGATGTTCGTGCAGTGACGACTTATTTACTATAATATTCTAGGAAATATCTTCAGACGCCTATAGAATTTTTATTTTACAAAAGAAGGCGATAGGAATTATAGGAAGTCTAAAAACAAAAAATTCTTGTGAAAATGGAAAAGTTTATTAGTACAAGACCAGAAACAGTGACACATTGAGACCACTATATCACAGAGCTGATTCTTGACCATTTTATTATATAATAAATTACACCAAAACACAAACAACATGAGAAGTTCTGAGTTCCAGAAAGCAGTCAAGAAAATGCCAATTGAGGAGGCTTATTATTCCCTGAACGAATAGCTAGGTGTCTAGAATTTCGTAATAAATTTCTTGCTATATTTTGTATGTAATATGTTTGTATACTAATATTTCATTGTGTTTCATACACTAATAGTATGTCAATCTATACCTTAGTTATTGGTTAACGTTCTGTCTTCACTTTTCTTCATTTCGAGGTGTGTAGTGGTCACTGCAATAACTCTAAAAATTATTGTTATTATTAAAGAAAGATTCAGGTTTTATTATGTTTAGACAAATACGGTGACGGCTCTTATATAACTTTAAAAGTTACTTTAGCTAGGTAAGTGTTACATCACTAGATGCGAAACATTTTGCATAAGAATATTTTTTCAGGGCGGTGTACATCGATAAGTGAAATGTTGTCGAAAACGTAATAGCTGCTGTAGATGTATAGACGAATTCATTGATATTGATAATATTTCGCAGAAAAGTAAATGTTTCGCATTTTTTACGAGATTTAAACCAAATTCCTAAGTATATATTACGTGTAATCTGTTACCTCTTATTTATTACGATGTGGACTACTATGACGCGCCGCTCGATTTGTAAACACTAACGTACAAGGATGGACATAAAAATGCTTTATATTTTCTTCACAACTCATTTGCCTAATGTAATATTATTGATAGCATTATTTGGCAATAAAATACATTGATTCTTCAAATTTGTTTACCACCCATGATGTAGGTTTACTGCTTTCGCTAATGACTTCACTTACGCTACTACGTACACATCAACTTATAGTAATTAACCTAAATATCTTATTCTAGGGTGTATTTGTGTTTTTTTTTTATTCGCGTATATAAAAGAGAACTAATCTCTACATCGTAACAAAGTACCTATTCCAGCTTTTAAAGAATTGTATGAAACAGCTTTCTAGAAAGGCCAATATTTAACCCCGCTGTTCTATTTGAATTACAGTTCTGTTGTAATGTTACGGTCAATATAACCTGACTTCTCACTTCAAGCATTTTGGCGGAGATGTAAACAAATGATAAGTCTTTATTATTGAGTTTACACATGTAAGGAAACGCAAAAGATAAATCAAAAATATGTCTAACGAACAATTAAATATGGACAATTTATTTTAATGAAGTTCTTTCTTTTACCTAAAGTACAATTCACCAAAAATTGTCGGTGCATTATATTTTTTTGACTTGCATTTAATAATTTTGTCTAAGAAAGATATAAATATAGGATTTTTTCTTCTATGATTATATATTAACATTTTTGTGATACTGTGACAGAGAAGAACTTGTGTCACTTTTTTCAATAATTTCCAGAAGCGTATTGATACTGTGATATCATAGAAAATGATATCAGTGTCAGCTACAAAATTGTTCTGATATTCTTGTTTCCATAGATCTGCCAGTTTGCCCGATCTTAGAGCAAGGGTTTATGTATTTTGTCTTTGTTGTTTTTAATAAATTTTTCTAGAGCGTTGTTCTAAAAGCAATAGTAAAACATGTTCCTTAAGTAACTTACTTATTTATATAGATTGTGAGTATGTACAGCAATAAATTATATATAATTTTGAAATTTAACTAAGTTAAGTGAAGGTCAATCGATTTCATTCGAAATAAGACTTGACAATAATTTTACGTTATAGAACTCACACCTTTGCAACAAAGCTTAATTTCTAAAACGCTCCAGTAAGTCAGTATAGTGGGTATTATGGCCTGGATAAACTTCCGTAGCTCTGTATAAAAAATATTTGGATATCGTTTCTGTAAACGTTTAATATACAGCTTCTGATGTATATAAACGGCGTTTAAAACTTCGCGATTTCTTTAAATAATAAATAAAACACATAATTTGCATTCACTTTCAAAAACTTTTTATTGGTAATTGAAGTATCAGTTATGACATTTATATGCGAAAAATAATATCTGCCAAATGGCCTTCTCTTGCAGCTCCACAGACGTCCACTCTTTTGTTAAAATTTTCAGTGACATTTTGACATTATTGAGACTCTACCTCACCAATGACACGAATAATTTCATCTTTCAAAGCAGGAATTGATTGTGGATTGATTAACTTTTCACATAACCCCAAAGAAAATAGTCTAACGGTGTCAAATCACATGATCTTGGTGACCAATTAACATCACCGTTTCTTGAGATTACACGTCCAGGATATTTTTCTCTCAGTAAATCAATTGATTCGTGTGCAAAGTAAGGTGTAGTGCCATTCTGTTGAAACCCCATATCCTCTAGATCTATATTCATTAATTCAGGCCACAAAAATTCGGTTATCATCCCACGATATCGACCACCATTGACAGTTACAGTTTCAGCAGCAACATTTTCAAACAAGTAAAGTCCAATTACACCACCTGACCATAATGCACACCAAACAGTAACTCGTTTAGGATGCATAGGTTTTTCATGAATAATTCGTGGATTTTACTCACCCCAGATACGTCAATCAGCTGGTTGTTCATTGATGAAATTGACAAATGAACGACGTTTTAAATGATCTAATGGCTTCAGTTCCTGTGTTATTTGAACATTATATGGCTTCAGAGCTAAATCCTTGTGTAAAGTACGCCATGTGGTTGTCTAAAGTTGTCCAAGTTGTTGTGAACATCGTCTAATGGACATTTCAGGATTTTCAAATTCAGTGCACCATCTGTATTTTGTTTATTAAAAAAAAACGCTAAATTTGAAACACCTTTATATAGTAATGATACCACATAACTGAAGCAAACTACAATTTGTTGCGAACCAGTGTGTAGTACAGAGTCATATTTGTGTTTATAATATTGGAGTTTCTAGCAATATATATATATATATATATATATATATATATATAATATATCTCCGATGTTAAAAACATATATTATTTTGCTGATCTTCCATGCTGTGGGAAAGGTTCATTTGATAATTGTTAAATTAAATAAGACTATAACAAGATACGCCAATACTAAATCA
Organism: Dermolepida albohirtum; assembly: GCA_031893035.1. NCBI lineage: Eukaryota > Metazoa > Arthropoda > Insecta > Coleoptera > Scarabaeidae > Dermolepida > Dermolepida albohirtum. Next base: position 10,427 of record JAVIWB010001783.1, on the reverse strand, counting down.
TAACATACTAAAGTATTATATATAACTAAGTATTCTATTACTACCACATGTCATATCATTTCCCAGTCTTCCGGCACTTGATACATCATATCGTATAACATAATTAATGCCAGAAGAAGAACAGTTCCAAATAAAAAAGGCGTCACACTAAAGTTCGAACGCAACATTTTGGAAAAGTCAACGACGAAACTCTTAACTATATCGTGCTACTCACTGAATTCTTTTTCTTTGTTAAACACTTGAAAAATTATGAAAAAGCATTGCCTCCCTCCATCGTACGGCACACGAATGTACTGAACGATAGAACAAGGGCGCGATTTTCTCGTAACAAAGTTGACATAATGTATAGTATGTAGACAAACACATTAAATCTCGGTGATTTACCAAATAGATGAATGTTAAAAGGAATATTAATAACACCCTGTTTACTACAAATGAATCGTTCGTTATTAATAAAAGTTTACCTGATGATAGGTGTTAATCCTTGATACGTACATAGTAAACATAGTGTTATCAATATTCGAGTGATATCTTTTAACATTCATCTATTCGGAAAATCGCTGAGATTGAAAGTTGTAATGGTACATTTACAGTTTTTTAATTTTTTTTATTATTTTTGTATATATATATATATATCCTTCTTTTATTTAGTCATGTCATAAAATAGAAATTCCAAAGCATATGTATATTTGGAATTTCTATTATCGCAAATGTATAAAATTATGTTTGTTTTTGAATTTTTCGGGACCCATATAAAGGCCATACGTAATCCACTTGTAGCCGGGGGGCGAGTAGAGTCGAATAGTTGCGGATAGCGATAGTCAACGTATAGTTGCTGTCGAATAGCCGACAAGTGTCGGATATACGAGTCGTCGTCGATACGATATATATATATATATATATATATATATTGACAAATAGTGTAGAAAATCTTCGAGTGGTCAAGTGTCAAAAGAAGAAGTGATACCCATGTTAAAGAGGTACCTATTAAAAGACTATAAATTTTGTATATCTACATATATCTAGTTAAGAGTAGTGACAATCGTTTGTTTTTTTTGATCGCGTAGTTTTGTGTTTCCGGATTGAATTTAAAAGGGGTGCGTTTGTTTTTTGAAACCCCTTAGCGAATCTGAATCGCTCTGAGGTCAGTGTAAAAAGGAAAGAGTCTCTCTAGCCGGAGCTAATTTAATATATTATAAATTTTGTATACATAATAAATAATTTTGCTACATCACCCCATGTACTTTTATTTATTTTTTTAAGACGTCCAAAAAAAAATGTCTTTTTTTTAAAACAAAGAGTACAGTAGCAAACTGACAACCTTGTTGTCAGCCTAGTGAGATAAACACGCCCTTGTTCTGTCGTTCAGTGCATACGTGCGTTGTACGAAAGAGGGAGGCAATATTTTTTAATCATTTTTCTGTGTCGAAAAGATATGATAATCGTTCGTTAATAACACAAGTTCACCCGATGATAGGTTTTATCCCTTGAAACGTACGTAATAAACAGAGTGTTATTAATATTTGAATGATTCCTGTCTATATTTATGTTAAAGACTCGTTCAGGAATTCTTGATGTGGTGCGTTTGCTCTCAATGAACTTGCAAAATGGTTTTAAATTATTGATAGTGTCAGATTCCACACGTGTTTCACATATATTATATACTAATTGTGTCTCTTGCTTGAGTAATTGTCGTACTTTACTTAACTCGTCATAATAATGCATAAGCTGTGTAACTTTCCACTTCGTAAAACAATAGTCCCTGATGCAAATAAGGCGTTTGAGAGCCTGTGTAAATCAAGTTAGGAAATTGCGATTCATTATCAACATTACCGAAGCCCAAAACGAAAGACTAATCACTGGCAGTTAAAGCAAGATTTACAGCGAAGACACAAGCCAGTTCGTCGAAAATTGCAACGTAAGTTGTTATTCGATGAAAAGTTCTTTTACTTATGTTTGAGATCAATATGATGAGTTATCTTCAGAGATGAGTGATGTAAATTCCCAGACAAAAGAGGTGGAATATCTCTCTCTCTCTCTTCACCAACACGCAATTGAAATTGGTGGAAACCAAATTATGTAATCCTATCTAACATACAAATGGATTGACTGAAATCATTCGTTAGTGGAAGTAGTTCTTTACTTTTCTTCCCGAAATCTTTAGGATAAGCATAGGGACTCGTGTTTAAATCAAAGAAAATATTTTCTGCTACATTTCCTGCACTTTTTACTGCTTTTGTATTCTACAAGTTCTTCTAGGGAGATTTTTTCTGTACCTTTCAACGATTTTAGGTATTCGTGTCATTATCATTATGGTGTAGCGATTTTGGAACTGAAATAATTTTATTTATAGCACAAGTAGAAAACGCCTCCCTCCTAAATACCCTTATACTTTTATTTTGGATAAATCTCATACAGATTTTTCATAAAGTAGCTTCAAGTAGGCGACTTTAAATCTGTAAAACTTTCTTTGTAAATACAACGCCCCACGTCTTTTTCGTATTTTGACGAAAGATTTACTTCTGCATGAACGCCCAATAGTATTCTCTACATCTATATTTAATCCTTTTCGTGTTATAAATAGTTTTTTATTGATTTTGTTAAAATGAGCCACAAATTGTATTGATTGTTGATGGACAACCATGGAAATGACAAGAAATGCAAAAAATAAAGTAAATAATTTGTGTTTACATTGCAATTTTTGTTTGGTAGTTTACTTATAATACCCAAAATAGAAAATGAGAATTACTCAAATATGGATATAACTTATTTCATATTCATGGAGAATACCATAAGATTGTCCACAGAACTTGTCGTATGTTAAGTGAGAGATATTCTCATTTATCGCCAATGAATAAACAAAAATTTAGACAAATGGATTGAAACTTTATACAATTTGGGAATGTATACTTATTAGATCATGATCGAAAGTTATCCGAGATGAACAGGGAGTTGACATTAATATCCTGACATATTTCAATCCTCAAATCATATCTCATGGTTCAATAGTTCTTCAGCGCAAGATCTAAATTTATCATATCATGCAGTGCAGAATAAAACATGAATTCTTGTTTCACTAAGTATTTTATCAATAATAATAATAGCATGTCAAATTTTGAATATAAAGTAATGCATATAGAAAACAAAAGCCATAAACTGAATTTATTAGAATATTCAGAAATTATAAGTTTAAAAAATCTTAACTTAATAAACGAATAAATGACCTAAACGATTCTCTGTTATTAAATCCCTTTGAACAATCAGAAATAATTTGATTGTACGAACACCTAATATAAAATTTATACTTCAAGAAAGATTCAGTTCCTTTATTTGTTAATATAATTTTCAAATTTATCTCGTACTTCGAACATAGTAGATTGCACTTCTGTAAGGTTTCTTATCTAATACCTACCGTTAACTTGATAAGAACTCCTGGATTTCTTGAGGTGTAATTGAAATATAATCCCAACTAATAACAAGGAACTCCCTATTTATATCAGTGAACTACTAGTTGTAATGAAAAAGAAGCCGCACTGCTCTTCATTAGATTTCTCCAGAGACACTTCTACTATATAGTTTAAGAAAATACTGGTCCGATATATGTTTTTTACATAATGACACCTTGCGTTTTCGGCTTTTTTTATTTTTCATTCGAAACTACTTTTTATACTCTCTAATTACAGTTATAATTTTATTAAAGTGGGTGCCAACTTTAAGTACATAAAGGAACATAAAAAATTTATGACAAAGTTAAAAAAAGAACATTGTTAATTATTTAATATAACGTTTGAACTAAAAACTATTTTCATAGATAGTTTAACTAACTACTAACAACTAAGCTTCAATGAATATAATTCTAAAAATGATGACTTTCTTAATTACATGGCAAATATTAGTATTTGTGTTTGAACGTAATTCAGTCCTATTTGACAAACCACCTCAACAGTCTTGACTTCAGGTTTCAAATCATTCACTTACTGTTTCACTTCTGGAGTACCGCAAGGTTCTACATTAGAACTTCTTTTATTCTTGCTCTTTATTAATGACCATGCTGATTGTTTATCGTCTGAATATCTCACTATATCTGATGATATCAAGATTTTTAGGAGAGTTACATCACTGGATAACTGCAAAAATTATTACATTGATGATTAGTCTTTGAAACGTTGTGATTTGGGAAAAGATCAGTATCTGGTTTGATAGTAAATTAAACTTTAATCACCATGTTTTAAATATCGTAGGGTAGCGTTTCTCGTTATTAGGTTTTTTCACTAGAAATACGCATCAACTAGTTAATCCTGCTGTTGAGATTCCAAATTTAAAGACACTTATTTTTCCGCTATCTTAGGTATTAAACACACAATTTAAAAACACTATTAAGAGTCCAGGACGTTTGTTATTATATATACCTTTTCTATAATCTTTGGACACATATTCTCCACTTATATAGTAAAAATATTTTGGATTGTTTAAACTACACTTTTTGAACTACTCATGGCAAAAGTAATTCCGCTAATAGTCTTAATACAGTGATACCGTTTAAAATATGCACGTTATCAACGAATAAATGCACATATACTATATGTCGAAAAAAATGTATAAATACGAGAGTAGCCGTTTATATTTTGGGAATAGCAAACAAAACACTTTTGCATTCGTTTAAACTAATCCGAAAAGCATTGCTGCCACCGCGAACGCGGTATCTCCAAAACATGAGTTTTGAATGCCTCGACTGCCTCTTCCGGCGTAGAAAACCGTTGGCCACGAACTTTGTTCTTCATGTGTGAGAACAAAAAGAAATCACAGAGTACTAGATCAGGGCTGTACGGCGGATAGCTCCTCAATTCAATGTTTTGCCCGGTAAAATATTTAATTGTTCGAACCGACTTGTGAAAGCTCGCATTGTCATGGTAGAGAATGATATACCGTTTTAGGTTTGTTTTCCTTATTTTTTCAAAAACTTTTGGCAAACGAATAGTTATGTACCATTCGGAATTGACCGTTCTACAACTCTCTAAAGGCACGGTTGCAACTTGAGCGGTTTTTTCGAAAAAATAGGCGACCATTCGTTTTGATGTGCTTCGAGCGCGAAGAACAACTTTTGCTGGTTTTGGCTCATCTTGGAACACCTACACAGTCGACTACTGTTGACGATCAGGCTCATACATATAGATCCAAGATTCGTCACCTGTGACGACTTTATAAGTATTATTTGAAGCACCGCCATTGTATTTTTTGTGCATTTCTTGGCACCAATCGACGCCAGTCCTTTTTTGAGCGGCTGTCAAATTATATGGTACCCAACGTGAACATAGCTTCTTAACTGCTAAATGTTCATGCAGGATCTTATCCACGCTGGGGTTACTAATACCTTGAGATGCCTCGGTCACACGGTACGTCACATAACGGTCTTGCATTATCAATTCAGACACAACATTACCGTTTTCCGACACGACATTTGTGGAACGACCTTCACGAAATTTATCTTCCCAAGAACGCCATCCAAGTTTGAATTCACTACACCAAGGATATACTATAGTTTTTGATGGTGTTTCATCACTATGTAAAGAATTCACCTCGTCTATGCATTCTTGTTGAGATAATCCACGCCGAAATTGCACGAAAATGTTGGCGAGTTAATTGAATTTTTTCGCTGACATAAAAGTTTCAAGTTACTGTCAACAATAGAAATAACAGCCGTATAATAAAACTGTCAAGGTAAATATATTGTCAAAAATGACAAACTTCACGATGCAATCATCAGATTGTAGGCAACACTAACAGTGTTGCCAGTTCCAGAAATATAAGCGGCTACTCTCGTACAGCGTCAAGATATCATATTTTAGAATATTTATTTCCTATTTGTTATCCCCATATCCTTCAAACAGTTGAGATTCCAAATTTAAGGGCACTTCTTTTGCCGCTTTTACATAATTTTAAGTATCCAACACACGATTTTCAAACACAATTAGGAGCCCAAGGCTTGTCATTTTTATTTAGAAGCATACCGAAATACAGTAAATATGTAGTTTTAATTATTATAATTCAGAAATATTATTAAATATTTTATTTTTCTATAACCTTTGAACGCATATTCTCCACTAGTAAAAAATATTTTGTGTTATTTGAAACACACCTTACCTACTACCTTGAAGTATTAAGGGTACTTAAGGGGCGACAGTTTATTATCTCCTTAGTTAACTAATTGATAAAAAATGATAATATTTATAATAAATATTACCGCATTACTGGATGTGTGTCAAGCTGAAAGGAAGATTATTAGTGGAAATAAAACAACAGGATTGCTCCTAAAATTTTATTTACTATTTCATATCAACGAATTCTTAAAGCTTGAATTTATTAAAATAAAAGTATCTAGTGAAAGCTACAACAATACATAAAAAAAGGATGTAAATAATTGCAAATATTGTAACAGAAATAAGTCGTGTAATAAAAAGCTGTAAAGTTAAATATACGAGGATTAGAGAAAAAACATGTATCGCGCGATGCGTGAGATACTTGCGTGTACATATCTATCTCTAGCGAAATAAATATGTGGATCACTACATATATATGTAAAACTTCAGTCACAGTTTCACCGTAGAAAGGATGTACGTACTAACCTCGGTCGTAGTTAGGCAAGAAGAAAGAGCGATCTCACTTCAATGTAAAACTTCAATCACAGTTTTACCGTAAGAAGAATGCACCTAATAACCTCGTTTGTAGCTAGGCAAGAGAGAGCGATTTCTTACAGCCTAAAGGCTTCCCCAAACCAACGCGAAACATTCGCAGTCGCAGCGAAATTTTCGCGGCGATTGATTTCGCTTCACCTGCGACGCGGTGAATTCGCGTGGATTCCCACACCAACGCGTCAGTTTTTGATTCTAGCAGTGCAAAAATGTCTTCCTCGTCGGACGAAGAAGAAGCAGTGCTATTTCTTTCTTTCGCGTGGCGACAGCAACTAAAAACCGTGCACGCAGCGATTGCGATAAATTCGTTGCAGTTTGACGCGCTGCGGCGCGATATCTTTGCATCGATGTAGATAAGACCATTTAATTACATAGTCAGCGTTTGGTCGTGGATAATTTCCCACGAAAATTTCGCTGCGACTGCGAATGTTTCGCGTTGGTTTGGGGAAGCCTTAAGGCTTTTGAGAAAGAAGTACTAAGATAAAGAGAAAGAAAAATGAGAAGCTTGTTATGTTTGAATTAAATATTTGAGAAAATAGAGTAGACGCGTTGAAAATTATAACTCTTAGGCAGGTAGATATTAGGACATAATAATAAACCTGTATTCTGTGTGAAACAAGATTAATGTTTGAATTTCTAACTGCATTGCGAAATTAGTTAAAATGGAATTAATAATAAATGAATATGGAAAATTTATGAGAATATTCCAAGAAAAGGATCTACGTGCAGAAAGCGCTCGTTCTAGGAAAATAACTACCGTTTCTTTCTTAAAAACTTCGCATCTAAATATAACACAAGGAATGTCTTAATAATAATTTGTATTAAAATCGAATTGTATTTAAATTAAAATAAATAATTTAAAGACATGATAAAGATTGAATTTGATGGAGCCTGTGGTTGATTGACTTGATCAATAAGGTTGATTAAGTGTACATCTTGGTTTTGAGCGGTGTGGATCGCGTACGGAGTTTGATTTTCGTGCGGTTGTTTTTCGGCGTGTTTTACCAGGTGCGACACTTTGAAATTATCTGCTGATGATGACAGCTTGGTTGTCGAAATGCGTATACAGAATTTACAAATAGTTAATTGTGGAAAAGGGGTTATATATCAACCTTATTGATCAAAACATGATAAAGAAATTATTATATTTGCGAAGTGGGACAATATTTTTAGGAAGACATATTCAGTGTTTAATTATTTTTTTGCAAGTTTTACGCCTACAAGAAAATAGAACAATAATGCGTGAATGTATTAATGTAAGTGCATGTGTATACACGTGTATGTTCCTATATACATATGCGTGTTTCTGTGTTGCGCCTACACATCATATAATTAGTTTATAAATGTGCTGTCAATTCGTCAACATTAATTACTTTGGTTAGTAAATTATTTAAAACGGGATGATAAACGTGCGAAACTTTTGACGTAATCATTATTTATGGCTTGTATTGTTTCATAACATGTCCCTAATATATTATAGAATACTTTAAGTCCACAATAAAAAATTGGCTTCTATTAATAGCGAAAATACAAAAACTAAATTATTTTGTCATATCTACAAATATTGTTGTAAAATATATTATCGTTAAAGTACACTACATTTTTCAATGTTCAATGTTATTTCATTATTTCACGAATACTATGACTCTCATAACACAAGAAGGGTTACATTAACAGGTGAAATCTATTTACAGTACAAGGAATAAAAGAAATTATTTTTACTGAGCGAAGAAAATATGCATACAGAATATTTGATAAGGCGCCATGATCTATATTATCTACAATAAATCGTGATGAGTATTTTCCATTCATCATCTAGTTATACTATTTCCAAACGTAACCGAAGATTTAATTTGACTGGACGGTCTTGTGGAGAGGGTGTGCTGCTGCTATAAGTAATTTCGTAGTTTGCAGTTTTCTAGATTTAGTCACCGTTTAAAGCATGTGTCCTAGTTTATGTCGTTGGATTTAGATAATCAATTAACTCAATGAATTTGTGTATGTTTGCTATTTACATTTCGCTGGCCGAATTTAAAAGCTTTTCCGAAATATCGAATCTTTACATTTCTACATTGAAAAACGTAATTATATTTAGACGTTTCTGTGTTACACACTATAATAATCCTAAATCTAATGACAGTTCTAAGTTGACTAGTTTATTGAACTCTACGATTTCATACAATATACGACGTTTTAAATTGGTATGGTCGTCCTCTGGATCTTCTGCATCTCATATGCGACAAAAATGACAATAATTATATTATATATTTGCACGTGGTGGTCACTAAATTTATTACGAGCACGTGTCCGGCTAGTTTATACGCGGGAATAAATATAAATAAGAAAATAAGTTGAAGCAATTACTAATTAATTATATTTCGCGATGGGCATCAAAAGTCCAAGGTGTATCAAGCTGAAAGAAATATTATTAGAGAAAATAAAACAGCAGGACTGCCCTTAATTTTTTTTTTACTAATTTGAGTCGCCTGAATTTCTAAATCTTGAATATATTAAAATAAAAATAACTACTAAAAGCGAGAACAATAGGCAAAAATAAGATATAAGTAATAGCAAATGCTGTAATGGAAATAAATCGAATAATAAAAAGCTGCGGAGTAAAATATACGACGATAAGAACAAAAATATGTATCTAACGATACGTGAGATATGTGCGTGTGTGTGTGTATATCCTTGATCGGGATGTTTATATACTACTGTGGGCAAAAAATAGTAAGACTTTTTAATTTAAATTTCGCGCGAAAACCCATTCGTCAAAATATTTTTTTTCTAGGTTGGTATGACTGTCAGTGACATCTGTGCCAAATGTCACATCAAAATAATCATTAGTGTTTAGTATACGCTTGTCTTTCTGAAGTACAAAAAGTGCATTCGGCGATTTTTACAATGAGTGAAATTATTCAACAAAGAAGTTCCATTAAATTTTGTGTACGGAATCAAATTTCGGGTGCCGAAACGTTCAGAATGTAGCAAAAGGCCTTCGGTGATAATTGTTTGTCACGAGCAAGTGTTTTTGATTGGTAAAAATTATTCAAAGAGGGTCGATAATGTGTTGATGACGAACCACGTCCAGGACGGCCATCAACATCAACTGATGATCAACACGTCAATAGAATCAAGGAATTGGTGCTTGAGAATCGACGATTAACAGTCAGAGACCTTACTGGCATCGTTGGAATATCGGAAGGATCAGTGAAAACCATTTTGAAAGATCATTTGGGCCTAAGAAAAGTGAAAGCACGATTTCTTCCAAAATCACTCAATTTTTTCGAAAAATAGCGTCGCATTGACGTCTGTGAAACAATGCTTTCCGGCTATCAAGACAAAATGAAAGGCTTCATAACTGGAGATGAGACTTGGATCTACACTTATGACCCGGAAACAGACGATAAATCGGCCGAATATCGCATCAAAGGTGAGCCGAAGCCCAAAAAACCACGTCAAAGCAAGTCAAAAATCAAGGTTATGTTGACAGTTTTCCTTGATTATCGAGGTGTGGTGCACTCCGAATTCCTTCCGACCGGCCAAACTGTCAACAAAGTGTTATGCGTCGTTTGGGCAATGCTATTCGTAAAAAGAGGCCAGAATTATGGGCCGACAACTCTTGGTTTTTGCACCACGATAATGCACCGTCGCATACTGCATTAATTCTTCGTGAGTTTTTCGCCAAATTTTCAACCAATATCGTGCCGAAACCACCGTATTCGCCGATTTAGCTCC